>JAFLJL010001144.1:0-10000 GCA_018398815.1 Conus ventricosus | reverse complement strand
CTCCTTCATCATTGTTTTAGAGGCAGCAGACACACTCCATAGTTATTGCCTTCTGTAGACCCTTGGAAACAGGCAGACAGGGACAAAGCAATAGTGAACCCATTCCCTGATTGTTCCTTTATATAATCCTTGGCTGACAACGGCAAAGCAACAGGGAACACACTTCCTAATTATTGTTGTTGCTGCTGCTTGTCACCCCAGCCCCCCTCCTCCTCCTTTACCCTCACCTCCTGTCCTCAGCACCCGGCGCGAGTACTGGACAGTGGCCTTCGGCATCACAGACATCGATCACGTCAGCAGCAGCCATGTCCGCCACGTGTCGCACGTGTATACGCACGGCAGCTACAACGACAACACCAAGAGGAACGACCTGGCCCTGATGAAGCTGTCCTCGCCCGTGGACCTGTCCGGAGCGCACGTGAAGACCGCCTGCCTGCCGGACCAGCAGGAGAGCTTTGACGGCCTGGTCTGCACCGTCACTGGATGGGGGGCTGCCCACGCCGGTCAGTGGGGCTTTGGGGAGGGAGGGGGGGGGGGGGAGGATCAGGGGTGCCCGCAATGGTCAGTGTGTGGATGGGGGGAGGGGCTGGAGACCACTCACTGTGGTCAGTGGGGCTTTGGGGGGGAGGGGGTCTGGGGGTGCCCACAATGGTCAGTGTGTGGATGGGGGGAGGGCTGGAGACCACTCACTGTGGTCAGTGGGGCTTTGGGGGGGAGGGGGTCTGGGGGTGCCCACAATGGTCAGTGTGTAGATTGGGGGGGAGGGAGGGGGACTGGAAGCCACTCACTCTGGTCAGTGGGCGTTAGGGAGGTCTGGGGGTCTGGGGTGATGATCATGATGATGATGATAATAATGATGATGGTGGTGGTGATGATGATGATGATGATGATGATGATGATGATGATGATGATGATGATGATGATGATGATGATGATGATGATGATGATACACAGACGGAAGAGCCGTGCGATACCTTCGGGAGGTGGACATACCTATCATGAGCACCAATCTGTGTTCGTACTACCTGGGCCGAGGACACGTGCACACCTCCAACATCTGTGCTGGCTACACCCAGGGAGGCAAAGACTCCTGCCAGGTAACTGAAAGACTGCTGTCAGGTAACTGAAAGACTGCTGCCAGGTAACTGAAAGACTGCTGCCAGGTAACTCAAAGACTGTTGCCGATTCATTCAAAGACTGCTGCCAGGTAACTCAAAGACTCCTGCCAGGTAACTCCAAGACTGCTGCCAGGTAGCTGAAAGACTCTGCCATGCCAGGTAACTCAAAGACTGCTGCCAGGTAACTCAAAGACTGCTGCCAGGTAACTCAAAGACTGCTGCCAGGTAACTCAAAGAGTCCTGCTAGGTAACTCAAAGACTCCTGCCGATTCATTCAAAGACTCCTGCCAGGTAACTCAAAGACTCCTGCCAGGTAACACAAAGACTGCTGCCAGGTAACTCCAAGACTCCTGCCAGGTAACTCAAAGACTGCTGCCGATTCATTCAAAGACTGCTGCCAGGTAACTCAAAGACTGCTGCCAGGTAACTCAAAGACTGCTGCCAGGTAACTCAAAGACTGCTGCCAGGAAACTCAAAGAGTCCTGCTAGGTAACTCTAAGACTCCTGCCGATTCATTCAAAGACTGCTGCCAGGTAACACAAAGAGTCCTGCCGATTCATTCAAAGAGTCCTGCCAGGTAACACAAAGAGTCCTGCCAGGTAACACAAAGAGTCCTGCCAGGTAACACAAAGAGTCCTGCCGATTCATTCAAAGAGTCCTGCCAGGTACGAGGGTTGTTCAATTTAAGATGTCACCACCCCCTTAAAAAACGTACCTCTCATCTCAGCAACTTGAAACTTTTACATCCCCTCGAAGTATTCTCCGTTGGCTCGAATGCAAATTTCAAGCCTCCTACGCCAATTCTCAAGCGCCCTCTGGTAGTCGGTTTTAGGCAGACCGGACAACTCTGATCTTACGGCTTTGGCGAGGTCTTGTACCCGGTCAAACTTACGCCCAGCGAGCTTTTCCTTCAGAGCAGGGAACAGCCAGAAGTCGCATGGGGCCAAGTCGGGGCTGTAGGGTGGGTGGTCCAAAACTTGGATTCCTTGCTCGCTCAGGAAGGTCGTGGTGACCTTCGCCTTATGGACACTGGCATTGTCATGCAGAAGAAGGGTCCTCTGGGTGCTGACGGTTGGGCGCTGCTCATGGATTTTTCCTACAACTTTTGGGAGCACAACTTGGGTATAGTAGGAGGCAGTGATTGTTGATTTCTCAGGCAAAATGTCAATTGCCACAAGGCCTTGCGTGTTGAAAAAAATAGAAAACATTCGCTTGCGACTCTGGAATCCTGGGCGAAGAACAACTGGTCGGTCTCCGTCAGGGCCAACCCACATGCGGTTGCAGCGTTTGTTGGGGATGCCGTAGAATGTCAGCCAACTCTCGTCTCCCGTCACTAAGTCACACAGTCGTTTTGGCCCATTGGGCTCAAACTCGTCGAGCAGTTTGCGTGAACATGCCACCCGCTGCTGCTTCTGATCATCGCTTAAGAGATGTGGCACCCATCTTGCAGCCAGTTTTCTCATGTGAAGGTCTTTGTGCAGAATGTTGTTAATGGTGCCAATTGAAAGCTCACATGCCTCGCTTAATTCCCGCACAGTCGAATGTGGATCCTCCTCTATCAGTCTTTTCACAAATGCAATGTTTTGTTCGTTCCGAGCTGGTAAAGCTCGCTCTGCACGATTACCCCAATCAGATGGCGCCCTACCTGCTCTTAATTGTTTGACCCATCTGCAAACTGTGCGGTAAGACACACAATCCGTTCCGTAAACAGCTTGCAAATCTGCGTGTATCCTCCTACAATCGTCACCAAGTTGTAGCCTTGTGAAAGTGTAGAAACGAAATTGCTCATTGGTGACGTCCATTTTTTTCAGGCTCAGCTGTTTGAAACACAGTTGTAATTACGTCATACTCCGAGTTGCGTCATGACGTCAACTTTATTTTCTGCAATTCTAATCAGGTAAACTTTAAAGTTGTGTTTGGTATAAACATTTTTCTGTGCGGTGCTTCGTTTCCAAACGGCAAGCCTAGTGTCATCTTAAATTGAACAACCCTCGTAACACAAAGAGTCCTGCCAGGTAACACAAAGAGTCCTGCCAGGTAACACAAAGAGTCCTGCCGATTCATTCAAAGAGTCCTGCCAGGTAACACAAAGAGTCCTGCCAGGTAACACAAAGAGTCCTGCCAGGTAACACAAAGAGTCCTGCCAGGTAACACAAAGAGTCCTGCCGATTCATTCAAGAGGCCTGCCAGGTAACACAAAGAGTCCTGCCAGGTAACACAAAGAGTCCTGCCAGGTAACACAAAGAGTCCTGCCAGGTAGCACAAAGAGTCCTGCCAGGTAACACAAAGAGTCCTGCCAGGTAACACAAAGAGTCCTGCCGATTCATTCAAAGAGTACTGCCAGGTAACACAAAGAGTCCTGCCAGGTAGCACAAAGAGTCCTGCCAGGTAACACAAAGAGTCCTGCCAGGTAACACAAAGAGTCCTGCCGATTCATTCAAAGAGTCCTGCTAGGTAACACAAAGAGTCCTGCCAGGTAACACAAAGAGTCCTGCCAGGTAACACAAAGAGTCCTGCCAGGTAACACAAAGAGTCCTGCTAGGTAACTCTAAGACTTGCAAAGTGACCAAAAAAGTCCCACTAGGCAGCTCAAAAATCTTGCCAGGAAACTCACAGACTTTTGCCTGGTAACTGAAAGACTTCTACCAGGTGACTCAAGGAGTCCTTTCAGATAGATGAAAGTCTTGCCAGATAATTCCAAGAATTGTTCCTGGTATCTCAAAGACTTCTACCAGGTGACTCAAGGAGTCCTGCCAGATAGATGAAAGTCTTGCCAGATGATTTAAAGACTTGTGCCTGGTAACTGAAGGCCGGTAGCCAAATCATGGCGAGTTGGAGGAGCTGACGTCAGTTCATCATGGCGAGTTGGAGGAGCTGACGTCAGTTCATCATGGCGAGTTGGAGGAGCTGACGTCAGTTCATCATGGCGAGTTGGAGGAGCTGACGTCAGTTCATCATGGCGAGTTGGAGGAGCTGACGTCAGTTCATCATGGCGAGTTGGAGGAGCTGACGTCAGTTCATCATGGCGAGTTGGAGGAGCTGACGTCAGTTCATCATGACGAGTTGGAGGAGCTGACGTCAGTTCATCATGGCGAATTGGAGGAGCTGACGTCAGTTCATCAAAAGAAAAAGGCAGATTACAGTCTTCAGTCTTCGGAGGAAAAGTGAAAGGGGGCGTTTCCTTTATTCAGTTTATCTGGAAAAAAAATCCAGCAGATTTACATGTGGAGAAAGAGTTTTGTTTCCAACATTGGAGGCCATCAGATTGGCGATGGCTTGTATTGTGATCAGTGTTTGCAGGTTCAAGGTGATGGGTAGAAATAGTGCTTTTTTTTTTTTGGTTTTGTTTGCAGGTTCAAGGTGATGGGTAGAAATATTGCTGGTTTTTGTTTGCAGGTTCAAGGTGATGGGTAGAAATATTGCTGGGGTTTTTGTTTGCAGGTTCAAGGTGGTGGATAGAAATAGTGCTGTTTTTCTTTCTTTCAATTTTCTTAATTAGTTTCCAGACTTTTTTCCCCAGACGTTGTTGCTGTCAGCATGAAGAGTAAATCTTTCCAAGACTGGGTTTGCTTGCTGTGAAAGAACATCTTGATGGCCTCGAACGTTTAGCGCTGATTGTCTGTGGTCAATGCAACGTGAACTCCTTTTGCATGGATTGTTAATGTGTTCGCAATCAAGGTGGAGTCAATGTGTTTGGGGCATTTGAGGTTTGGAATAGTGGTTTGGGAACGTTTTGTTGGAAATCTGTCAACATTTCTTCAGGGTACAGATTTGGCAGAACTTCCTCTTCTATAAGATGGGACATTCTCTAGGAGTTGTTATTTAGAGAGACTAAACACATTTTAACGAATGAAGATGAGATTCGGGGTTCGAGTTATCATGTACACAGAGAACGTTTTAGTAAACGTAGCTCCCATCATAAGAAAGATATCCCCTTTTCATTATGACTGCCGTCAACGGTCTTAGCTACTGAATAGGATAAATCAGTTTCCAGTGACCAGAATATGCAGACAGGCCTTCGAATTGTTGGTACAGTAACAAAACGGAAGAGCTTAGTGGGCGCCAGATGCTTAGACAATGTTCACAATACATGGTTTCCGACAAGTCTGTCTATGTCAAGACATAGGCAATGACCGTTTATTTATGTAACAAACAAAACTTGCATTCGAATATAGAAAACATCGTTACATATAATGTTTATTTTGATTGAAAAAGATATTTGAACTAGAAAAAAACACACACGTGATTTTAACTGTGTGTAAACGAATGAGACAAGCTTTGCCAAAGTTAAGATGAAGTGTATATGAAGTTGGTAATGTGGTTAGTTGGTTGAGTAGACGGGTTAACTGCTCAGAATACTGAAGACAATTTATACTCTGTTTCATTGTCACGTCTGTTCAGACATACGATCAAACTGCTGATGGTTCAGTTTGAATCCCATTCGTCACCCAACAAGAGACATTGTTAGACATCTCACGTCATCAGATGATCTTCAGCTATTTTGCGAAATAACTGGCCGGAGCAATGACTATGAAAATAGGAGCAAGAACATACATGGTTCAAGTGTCATCATAATGCATGATATTGTTCGTAACACGAACGAAGCCAAACGTTATCGAAATATGGCCAGTAATTTAAAGGATGTGCATGTGCGCGCCTGTGTGTGCTTGTGTTGTTGAGGGGGGAGGGGGAGGGGCGTAGGGGGTAGGGGAGAAGGCGGGAGGAATAGGTGGATGTATGAAAGGGGTGAGGTCAAGAGGAAGGGTAAAGGGGGTGTCGAGGGGGAAAGGGGAGGGGAAGGGTCAGAGAGGGGGTGGTGTCGGTGTACGGAATCAGTGCGTGTTAATGTTTCTGGGGCTGTGTTTGCTGTGCGGGTTGGGGTGAGTGCCCGCGATGTGTGCAGCGATGTGAGAGAAAGCGTTAATGGCCATGGGAGGAGAGAAAGCGTTAATGGCCATGGGAGGAGAGAAAGCGCCAATGGCAATGGGTGGAGGGACGGGCGGGTGGCGCGTTGACTTCATCTCGATATGGAAAGATAATGGCAAGCTCAACTGAGCGGGATTGTAATGTATAGGATTGAGTTGATGTCACCGCTTGTTGACGTTCGCACTATCCAGTCTGTATTGAGTAGATGTTATGCAATATTTTTGCACTGTTTGCAACGTTCGCACTATCCAGTCTGTATTGAGTTGATGTCACGCAATATTTTTTTACTGTTTCAAATGTTGGCACTATCCAATCTTTAATGTGGCATTTTGTTCTGATATAACCTTTTCTATATTTTTGTACTGTTTCAAATGTTGGCACTATCCAATCTTTAATGTGGCAACATTTTGTTCTGATATAACCTTTTCTTGTTGATGTCACACAATATTTTGGTACTGTTTCAAATGTTGGCACTATCCTTTATATGTGAATTTGTTCGATACTTTTCTTGTTGATGTCACGCAATATTTTGGTACTGTTTCAAATGTTGGCACTGTCCAGTCTTTAATGTGGCAACATTTTGTTCTGATATAACTTCCTGTTTGTTTCTACATTTTGCTTTATTTTCCGCCCTCAGTCACTCCGTTTTGAAACTCCTGTTTGTTGTCGGCTGTTACTTTTACTTTGGCAGCGTGTATGACTGCGACTGTACTCTCTTTCTTTGATGGCGTTTTTAAAATCTAACTTTTAGAGCGAAAACCCTTTCTCTCTGTCTCTCTCTGACTCTGTCTGTCTCTCTCTGTGTCTCTCTCTCTCTATCTCTCTGTCTGTCTGTCTGTCTGTCTGTCTCTCTCTCTGTGTCTCTCTCTGACTCTGTCTGTCTCTCTCTCTGTCTCTGTCTCTCTCTGTCTGTCTGTCTGTATGTCTGTCTGTCTCTCTCTCTCTGTCTCTCTGTCTGTCTGTCTGTCTCTCTCTCTCTCTCTGTCTCTCTCTGACTCTGTCTGTCTCTCTCTCTGTCTTCTGTCTGTCTGTCTGTCTGTCTGCCTGTCTGTCTGTCTCTGACTCTGTCTGTCTCTCTCTCTGTCTGTCTGTCTGTATGTTTGTCTGTCTCTCTCTCTGTGTCTCTCTGTCTGTCTGTCTGTCTGTTCTGTCTGTCTCTCTCTCTCTGTCTCTCTCTGACTCTGTCTGTCTCTCTCTGTGTCTCTGTCTCTGTCTGTCTGTCTGTCTGTATGTATGTCTGTCTGTCTCTCTCTCTGTCTCTCTGTCTGTCTGTCTGTCTCTCTCTCTCTCTCTCTGTGTCTCTCTCTGACTCTGTTTGTATCTCTCTCTGTCTCTCTCTCTCTGTCTGTCTGTCTGTCTGTCTGTCTGTCTGTCTGTCTCTCTCTCTGTCTCTCTCTGACTCTGTCTCTCTCTCTGTCTCTGTCTCTGTCTGTCTGTCTGTCTGTATGTATGTCTGTCTGTCTCTCTCTCTGTCTCTCTGTCTGTCTGTCTGTCTCTGTCTGTCTCTGACTCTGTCTGTCTCTCTCTCTGTCTCTGTCTCTCTCTGTCTGTCTGTATGTCTATCTGTCTCTGTCTCTGTCTGTCTGTCTGTCTGTCTGTCTGTCTGTCTATCTATCTCTCTGATCTGTGGACGGTCGTGTCGTGCAGGGAGACAGTGGCGGGCCCTTGGTGTGCCAGAGGCACGGGGTGTGGAAGCTGGCGGGCGTGGTTTCGTGGGGTTATGGGTGTGCCGAGAGCTACTCCCCCGGGGTCTACACCCGCGTGTCCTCCTTCCTGTCCTGGATCGACTCCGTCAAAGCGCAGCACTAGCGGCCTGGCTGTCGGTTGGCAACAATAAAGCAGCTTTTCCTTTTGTGTCCCTTGTCTCCTTGTGAACGTCCTCTCCTGCCTCCTGGAAAGTGTGAGTTCCACTCAAGGTGTTCATTTCGCCTCGCTTTAAGGAACCACACTTTAAGGGAGTGACAGTGACGGAAGAAAAAAAGCGATCAGTACGGGTGAATGCGGTGTCGTACACATGTAATTGTTTTCTTCTCCAAATTCTTGTATATACAGTGAAGGGTGGACCACATGAAAAGTCTGTGAAATCCACCCTTCACTGCACATACAAGAACTTGCTATAGATTGACCTGTTTCAAACCGGATATCCGCTTTGAGCTCGCTTTTTCCCCAAAAGGACTCCAACATCTCCCTGTCGTAAGAATCTTGGTTCAAAATTTCTGTCTTTTCAAAGAATACTTTTTGACTGTTCCGAGTGTGAAGGAGTTGCATCTGCTGCTTCTCCTGTTTAGGAAGGTTTTCCCTCTGAGAGCTCCCTCTGCACTGCTGAACTGCTGCTTCTCGTGTTCAGGAAGGGTTTCCCTCTGAGAGCTCCCTCTGCACTGCTTCTCCTGGTCAGTAAGGTTTGTCCCTCTGAGAGCTCCCTCTGCACTGCTGAACTCACAGCTTTGGAAGTGGCAGGCAGGATGGTCCGTCAGTCCAGACATAAGGACTTCCTCGTCCTGGCTGATTCCCCTTTCTGCTCTGTACGCCATTGCAGGCCATGACCTCCACCATCTTCAACTCCTGAAACTGCTGGAATTGTACACTGCTCCGACACCGGATGACTGTAACAATCTCGTTAGTTGGGTTCCACCGTCTTCAACTCCTGAAACTGCTGGAATTGTACACTGCTCCGACACCTGATGACTAACAATGTCGTTAGTTATGTTCCACCATCTTCAACTCCTGAAACTGCTGGAATTGTACACTGCTCCGACACCGGATGACTGTAACAATCTCGTTAGTTGGGTTCCACCGTCTTCAACTCCTGAAACGGCTGGAATTGTACACTGCTCCGACACTGATGACTAACAATGTCGTTAGTTATGTTCCACCATCTTCAACTCCTGAAACTGCTGGAATTGTACACTGCTCCGACATCGGATGACTGTAACAATGTCGTTAGTTATGTTCCACCATCTTCAACTCCTGAAAGTGCTGGAATTGTACACTACTCCGACACCTGATGACTGTAACAATGTCGTTAGTTATGTTCCACCATCTTCAACTCCTGAAAGTGCTGGAATTGTACGCTGCTCCGACACCGGATGACTGTAACACTGTGGCACTGGGGGGGGGGGGGGGGGGGGGGGGGGGGGGGGGCGTGCGATGAAAAGACAGATATTGTTTCCCAGAATGCCACAAGTAAAGAATTGTCCTGATCGTCCACCTCTTTGACAGGTCTGAAACCCATTGTTAATAGAAACATTTTCTTTTAGAGTGTTGGGACTTGCATGATGTGAGACAGGAAAATTTCACGGCAGACTCCGAGAGAACAGGAAAACCTTCATTCTGGGCCACTTTCGCCCTCAACCAGTTTCGGGCGAAAGTGGCCCAGAATAAAGGTTTTCCTGTTCTCTGCCAAGTAAGACTTCAATAACCAAAAAATAACGATTATCTACAAACAAACATACTGTGCAGGGTTATCCGTTTTTAATACTAATTTACTAAACTTTTCAGATTTCAGTTTTTGTTTAATCCTGTTTTTCCTGGTCATTTTCAATAACATCATTTTCACGCAAACATTCTTCAAATGAGTCTCTGTCTTTCATGTGAAATAACACTACAGTCTTTAACTGTTCTCTAAAGTCTTTTAAAACTGAGTTATATTTTTGGCATAAAATCCACACACTTATCCTAGCATGCCTTCCACTGAAAGCTAGTTTTGACAAAGTGTTTCTCTTTTTAACTATGTCTCTTTCTGCGAGCAGTCATCTATAATAAATAGTGTCTGCGTTCCCTCAAACAGTTATAAAACTGTTCTAAACACTCACTCAGTTTATTGCTGGGATCAACTAAATATATGTCGTCATCTGTCCATATAAACCTTCTATCATGATAGCTTGTCATTAAGTTTGGACGAAAACCACAATTATTAAATTATAACGATAAACTGTTGTAACAGTCGAGATAAATAT
>JAFLJL010001143.1:0-28517 GCA_018398815.1 Conus ventricosus | reverse complement strand
AAGAAAACGAACAGAAACTCAACATTCGACGTAACCATGGGATCATATGATGGTGCAGAAACATGCGAACTGGTCGGACTGTTCATGCTATCCAACATCAAGAAGCAACTTGGAAATCAAGTCGGATTATACAGAGACGACGGCCTTGCTGCACTAGCCAACAACCCAAGAACCATTGAAAACAAGAAAAAAGAACTATGCAAAATCTTCCAAAATCATAACTTAAAAATAACTATTGAAGCAAACAAAAAGGTAGTGAACTACTTAGACATAACACTTGACCTCAACAACCACATATACAAACCATATAAGAAACCCAATGACACACCCATTTATGTAAACACCAAAAGCAACCATCCACCGTCTGTATTAAAGACCATACCCAATGGCATAAACAAGAGACTATCCAACCTGTCATGCAACGAAAGAGTATTCAATAACGCAGCAGTAGAATATCAAGAAGCACTGCAAAGAAGTGGCTACAACTACAAATTACAATACAACCCAGACAACAACATGAACACAAGCAAGAAGAACAGGAAAAGGAAAATCATATGGTACAACCCTCCATACGACGGAAAACTCAAAACAAGCATAGGGAAAGAATTTTTCAAAATCTTAACAACATCGTTCCCAAAAGAGCACAAATTGTCCAAAATATTCAACAAAAACACCGTGAAACTATCATATTCATGTATGCCCAACCTCAAAAACCAAATTGATGCATCCAACAAAACAAAAACCAACTCAGCAAAGAAGGGTGAAGAAAGGAAATCTTGCAACTGCACTAAAAAAGAACAGTGCCCCCTTAACCAACAAATGCCTCTACAACAATATTGTATATCAAGCCACTGTGACATCTGAGAATGAAAAAGAAACATATATAGGGATTACTGGAAACCATTTCAAAACCAGATATGCAAACCACAAACAGTCATTCAATAAAGTAAAATACAAAAACCAAACAGAACTGAGCAAATACATTTGGAAACTCAAAGATGCAAAAACAAACTATAATATATCCTGGAAAATCATAAAAAGAGCATCACCATACAACAACATTTCAAAAAGATGCAATTTATGTCTAACTGAAAAATGGTTAATACTAAGCAAACCACACTTAGCAACCCTAAACACTAAAACAGAAATAGTAAACAACTGCAGGCACAAGTGGAAATCGTTGTTGGTGAACACACCCCAAGCAATAACCTGAAATTCCAGAAAAAAAAGGAAAAAAAAAAACACACGTGCAATATACCTGCACGTGAAAACAACAATAAACTGGGCCCACACGCTATAAAACACCGGCGGTGGGTGACCCAAGTATTCATCCCGACGAGAGCCCAGCTTGAAACAGCGCTGAAGATGATTTTAGACTTCGTTTTAACTCTTTAATTTTAAACATATATATATATGTGTGTGTGTGTGTGTGCGTGTGTGTGTGTGTGTGTGTGTGTGTGTGTGTGTATGTGTGTCATAGAGAAAGAGAGCGAGACAGAGACAGAGAGACACAGACACAGAGTCAGACACAGAGACAGAGAGACTGAGACAAAGGCAGAGAGAATTTGCTTTCTCCCTCTCTCATCTCTCTGTCGCTGTTTTGTTTCTATTGTCGAGTTATTAACGAGTGCAAGCAGATAGCAAACAGAAAAGAAGAACAAAGTGACCCATACATCACACACACACACACACACACACACACCACACACACACACACACACACACACACACACCACATTCTCCCGCCTGCCACCCTCCCGTCCCGCCCACCTACTTCCCTCAACAATATCAAAACAAAATCTCACAACACACGAGCGATTAAATCAGCAACGCCAACCCCATCAACGTCTCGCCCGCTAATCTCCCGTCAATCATACAACATACCGCCGTAAATGATTGTCGCCCTTTCCCCGCCCGAGTCGCCAAAACCTTTGCACACGGCTCCTAAATTAACTTTGATGGCTGACACAGGCGGCGCCCGGGGCCCACATAAACGGTATTAACGGTGGCTTAATAAACCCATTGCGACTTTCGCCCCTAAAGGTTTTGGCCGACAACTGTACGCACGCAATCATGGAACAAAGCGAACTTTGGGGGGGGGGGGGGGGGGGGGGGGGGGGACACAAAGGAAAAAAAACAGAAATAAAAGGTCGGAAGGTGAAAACGCTAATAGGTGGGAAACAGATTTTGGGGTTCTAAAACTCCCTCCCCCCTCCCTCCCCACTCCTTTTCTCATCCGCAGGTAAGCCGTGGAGATAACTGAAAGAGAGACAAGGCATAATTATTTGTACATGAGAAAAGCAGCGAGTGTTTGGGTGTTTGGAGTCATAGATGGAAAGGGGGGAAGGGGGGGGGGGTGAGGATGGTGGTGATGGTGGAGGAGGGGAGGGGGAGGGGACCCAGAAGGGCGGGGGATTGAGGGGAGGTTACACTAATCATCAAACCAATTACAGGACGTGGACGTCACGAATCCTTTGTGCTCCATATTAATTGCCTGAAACCGTTTTATTGCCACGCGAGATATCAATGTTTTATACTCCATTTGTTTTACCACCTTTCTTTGGGGAATAACCGTCAGACACATGCCCTGATCTCCTCTTTTCATCTCTCTCTTCCCTTTTCATCCAGCCTATGCCCCTCATTTTTAACAGCCAGCTGGATTCGTTTTTCATTCTGTGCTTAGTTTTCTCCCTCTCTAAACAAGACCCCCCACCCATCTCTCTCTCTCTCTCTCTCCCTTTCTCTGCCGGTCTGCCCCCCCCCCCCCCCCCCCAACGGTAGTGTTACGTGGGCAGCTTTTCTTGATGGTTTTATGAATCTATTTCCTTTTTTTTTTATGCCACAAACGCATTTTGTCTTTTTTTATGAGGGCGAGGTGTGAAGATTATCCGTTTTACCCCCAACAAGTCCTCTCTCCCCGCCTCTCTCTCTCTCTCTCTCTCTCTCTCACGTAAATGTAGTAATGTACGTGTGTGTGTGTGTGTGTGTGTGTGTGTGTGTGTGTGTGTGTGCACGCGCGCGCGCGCGCGGGTAGGGATGGGGAGAAACAGAATGCGTGGGTGAGTGCAATGCGTGCGTATGACGTGCGTGTTCCATATTCGCAGGGCACATTATATATGTGTGTAAGACATGTAACAAGTTGAATAGTCTGGTGGGGGGAAGGGAGGGGTGGAGAGAGAGAGAGAGAGAGAGAGAGAGAGAGAGAGAGAGCGAGAGAGAGAGAGCGAGAGCGAGAGAGAGAGAGAGAGAGAGCGAGAGAGAGAGAGAACGAACGAACGAAATTTTATTTTACCAGGGTAATGAGATAAGCAAATTGCGCATGCTTTTTTTCACCCAGCCCTGGGGGGAAAAAAAAGAGAGAGAGAGAGAAGGAGAGAGAGAGAGAGAGAGAGGAAGAGAGAGGAGAGAGAGAGAGATTTCTTTAACCTATTTTAGAATGAGAACAAAACATGTGCAACCAAGATTTGTTTTTCTTGAAATGGGACAAGAAGATTAGGGAACACAGAACGATGAAAACCCGGTGATGAAAGTCACAGTGAGCGGAGGGGGTGGGGGTGGGGGGGGGGGGGGGGCAAGAAAGGGGACATACCTGGCTTCATCAACCGACAACAAAGGAGGGTGTGGGGGAAGGAGGGGGGGAAGGAGGGGGGGCAGGAGGGGGGAAGGAGGGGGGGGAAGGGGGGGGGGGAGGGGGGGGTGGGGGGGGGGAAGGAGGGGGGGCCAGAGAAAGGGGACATACCTGACCTCATCAACCGACAACAGAGGAGGGTGTGGGGAAGGAGAGAGGAAGCCAGAGAAAGGGGGACATACTGGACCTCTCAACCGACAACAGAGGAGGGTGTGGGGGAAGGAGGGTGTGGGGAAGGGGGTGTGGGGAAGGAGGGGGTGTGGGGGAAGGAGGGTGTGGGGAAGGAGGGGGTGGGGGAAGGAGGGTGTGGGGGAAGGAGGGTGTGGGGGAAGGAGGGGGTGTGGGGGAAGGAGAGAGGAAGCCAGAGAAAGGGGACATACCTGGCCTCATCAACCGACAAAAGAGGAGGGGGTGGGGGAAGGAGGGGGGGGGGGGGGGGAGGGGGAGGGGATAGTAGTCGGACGTACGATCCTGCACTTTGTTCCTGTGCCCTCTTTGTGTACACCTGCTACAGAAATGTCCTCTTTGTGTACACCTGCTACAGAAATGTCCTCTTTGTGTACACCTGTACAGAAATGTCCTCTTTGTGTACACATGCTACAGAAATGTCCCCTTTGTGTACACCTGCTAAAGAAATGTCTCTTTGTGTACACCTGCTACAGAAATGTCCTCTTTGTGTACACCTGTTACAAAAATTCCCTTTGTGTACACCTGCTACAGAAATGTCTTCTTGTGTACACCTGCTACAGAAATGTCCTCTTTGTGTACACCTGCTACAGAAATGTCCTCTTTGTGTACACCTGCTACAGAAATATCCCTTGGTGTACACCTGCTATAGAAATGTCCTCTTTGTGTACACCTGCTACAGAAATGTCCTCTTTGTGTACACCTGCTACAGAAATGTCCTCTGTGTATACCTGCTACAGAAATGTCCTCTTTGTGTACACCTGCTACAGAAATATCCCTTTTGAGTACACCTGCTACAGAAATGTCCTCTTGTGTACACCTGCTACAGAAATATCCAATTGGTGTACACCTGCTACAGAAATGTCCCTTTGTGTACACCTGCTACAGAAATGTCCCCTTGGTGAACACCTGCTACAGAAATGTCCTCTTGGTGTACACCTGCCACAGAAATGTCTCTTTGTGTACATCTGCTACAGAAATGTCCTCTTTGTGTACACCTGCTACAGAAATGTCCTCTTTGTGTACACCTGCTACAGAAATGTCCTCTTTGTGTACACCTGCTACATAAATGTCCTCTTTGTGTACACCTGCCACAGAAATATCCCCTTGGTGTACACCTGCTATAGAAATGTCCTCTTTGTGTACACCTGCCACAGAAATGTCCTCTTTGTGTACACCTGCTACAGAAATGTCCTCTGTGTATACCTGCTACAGAAATGTCCTCTTTGTGTACACTTGCTACAGAAATATCCCTTTTGAGTACACCTGCTACAGAAATGTCCTCTTTGTGTACACTGCTACAGAAATATCCAATTGGTGTACACCTGCTACAGAAATGTCCTCTTTGTGTACACCTGCTACAGAAATGTCCCCTTGGTGAACACCTGCTACAGAAATGTCCTCTTGGTGTACACCTGCCACAGAAATGTCCCCTTGGTGTACACCTGCCACAGAAATGTCCTCTTGGTGTACACATGCTACATAAATGTCCTCTTTGTGTACACATGCTACAGGAATGTCCTCTTGGTGTACATCTGCTACAGAAATGTCCTCTGTGTACACCTGTTACAGAAATGTCCCCTTGGTGAACACCTGCTACAGAAATGTCCTCTTGGTGTACACCTGCCACAGAAATCCTTGGTGTACACCTGCCACAGAAATGTCTCTTGTGTACATCTGCCACAGAAATGTCCTCTTGGTGTACACTGCCACAGAAATGTCCTCTTTGTGTACACATGCTACAGAAATGTCCTCTTGGTGTACATCTGCTACAGAAATGTCCTCTGTGTACACTGCTACAGAAATGTCCCCTTGTTGTACACCTGCTACAGAAATGTCCTCTTTGTGTACACGTGCCACAGATATGTCCTCTTTGTGTACACCTGCTACAGAAATGTCCCCTTTGTGTACATCTGCTACAGAAATGTCCTCTTGGTGTACACCTGCTACAGAAATGTCCTCTTTGTGTACACGTGCCACAGAAATGTATTCTTTGTGTACACCTGCTACAGAAATGTCCTCTTGGTGTACACCTGCTACAGAAATGTCCTCTTTGTGTACACGTGCCACAGAAATGTATTCTTTGTGTACACCTGCTACAGAAATGTATTCTTTGTGTACACCTGCTACAGAAATGTCCTCTATGTGTACACCTGCTACAGAAATGTCATCTGTGTACACGTGCTACAGAAATGTCCTCTTTGTGTACACCTGCTACAGAAATGTCCCCTTGGTGTACACCTGCTACAGAAATGTCCTCTTTGTGTACACCTGCCACAGAAATGTCCTCTTTGTGTACACATGCTACAGAAATGTCCCCTTGGTGTACACCTGCTACAGAAATGTCCTCTTTGTGTACACATGCTACAGAAATGTCCACTTGGTGTACACCCGCTACAGAAATGCCCTCTTGGTGTACACCTGCTACAGAAATGTCCCTCTTTGTGTACACCTGCTACAGAAATGTCCTCTTGGTGAACACATGCTACAGAAATGTCCTCTTGGTGAACACCTGCTACAGAAATGTCCCCTTGGTGTACACCTGCTACAGAAATGTCCTCTTGGTGTACATCTGCTACAGAAATGTCCTCTTGGTGTACACTGCTACAGAAATGTCCTCTTTGTGTACACTGCTCAGAAATGTCCTCTTGGTGTACACCTGCTACAGAAATGTCCACTTTGTGTACACCTGCTACAGAAATGGGACAGACCTGAACAGAGACAGAAGAACATTGAAAGTGGTGTTCAGGACTCTGTGTATATGTGTGTGTGATTGTGTGATTGTGTGTGTGTGTGTGTGCGTGTCCCTTAATGTACCCGTGTGCAGCAGAAATGTGACGTATGCCCGAGCAAATACACCCAAAGAAAAAAAAAATGAAAGGGGAAATTTAAAGAGGTTTTGTGATTTCGCTCCCTTGCTGAACTCGTATCTGTGTTCGCAATTAAAAAGAAATAAGACCTATATGAACAGAATTAAGGAAACTCAAAGAAATATGACTTATATGAACAGAAAGTGAGGAAACTCAAAGAAATATGACTTATATGAACAGAAAGTGAGGAGACTCACAGAAATATGACCGATATGAACAGAAGTGGGGAGACACACAGAAATAAGACCTATATGAACAGAAAGTGGGGAGACTCACAGAAATAAGACCTATATGAACAGAAAGGGGGGAGACTCACAGAAATAAGTATATGACGAAGGGAGACTACAGAAATAAGCCTTATGAACAGAAAGTGGCGAGACTCACAGAAATAAGACCTATAATTATGAACAGTGTGGTATAAAGTGGAATGAAATAGCAGACAGTCTTGCAAAAGAAAGAGCAAATAGAAACGCTGAAAATTTATCAAAAAAATCCTTTAGATTTGTCCTCTTGTGAATTAATCCAAATTACAGAAAAGTGTATACATAAGCAGAATTTTAGTTTTAAAAAAATGGCTACTTTACCATTGTGCCCAAGGCACATTGTTAGATTAATTCATAAATTAAGGCTGAATACTTGCAACACGAAATCTTCTCATGGTATTACTTGAGCCTGCTGAGAAAACATTTCTGTGCATCATCTTTTGTTTGAATGCTCAGTGTTGACCTCGCTCTATCAGGAGGAAGGTATTGAGATGAATAACTTTGATAATGTCAGTACTGTCTTATATGGTTCACGTGTTGCTGAAACTGCCATATGGTTATTTCGCAGTCAGAGGTTGCAATTTTTTTGTGAAAAATCACAACTTTGTATGCCACTACGGTATTTCATTTATGTAAATATGCGCATATCAGATGTGGCTTTGCAAGTACTAGATAAATTGAGAGTGAAGGTTTTTCTTTCTTTCTTTTTCTTTTCTTTTTCTTTTTTTTAAAACAAGTGTCTAATATCATCCATCTGGCGTTGAAAAGACATTAAATAAACCACTGAACTGAACTGAACTGAAGTGACGAAACAGCTTACAGTTGTTACACTACTGACATCAACTAATGACGAAGACAGCTTACAGCTGTTACACCACTGACATCAACTAATGACGAAGACAGCTTACAGCTGTTACACCACTGACATCAACTAATGAAGACAGCTTACAGCTGTTACACCACTGACAACTAATGAAGACAGCTTACAGCTGTTACACCACTGACATCAACTAATGATGAAGACAGCCTACAGCTGTTACACCACTGATATCAACTAATGAAGACAGCTTACAGTTTACACCACTGACATCAACTAATGACGAAGACAGCTTACAGCTGTTACACCACTGACATCAACTAATGAAGACAGCTTACAGCTGTTACACCACTGACATCAACTAATGAAGACAGCTTACAGATGTTACACCACTGACATCAACTAATGCAGACAGCTTACAGCTGTTACACCACTGACAACTAATGAAGACAGCTTACAGCTGTTACACCACTGACAACTAATGAAGACAGCTTACAGCTGTTACACCACCGACATCAACTAATGACGAAGACAGCTTACAGCTGTTACACCACTGACATCAACTAATGACGAAGACAGCTTACAGCTGTTACACCACTGACATCAACCAGTGAAGACAGCTTACAGCTGTTACACCACTGACATCAACTAATGACGAAGACAGCTTACAGCTGTTACACCACCGACATCAACTAATGACGAAGATAGCTTACAGCTGTTAAACCACTGACATCAACTAATGACGAAGACAGCTTACAGCTGTTAAACCACTGACATCAACTAATGACGAAGACAGCTTACAGCTGTTAAACCACTGACATCAACTAATGACGAAGACAGCTTACAGCTGTTAAAACCACTGACATCAACTAATGACGAAGACAGCTTACAGCTGTTACACACTGACATCAACTAATGAAGACAGCTTACAGCTGTTACACCACTGACATCAACTAATGACGAAGACAGCTTACAGCTGTTTACACACTGATATCAACTAATGAAGACAGCTTACAGTTTACACCACTGACAAACTAATGACAAAGACAGCTTACAGCTGTTACACCACTGACATCAACTAATGAAGACAGCTTACAGCTGTTACACCCAGACATCAACTAATGAGACAGCTTACAGCTGTTACACCACTGACATCAACTAATGACGAGACAGCTTACAGCTGTTACACCACTGACATCAACTAATGAAGACAGCTTACAGCTGTTACACCATGACAACTAATGACGAAGACAGCTTACAGCTGTTACACACACTGACATCAACTAATGATGAAGACAGCTTACAGTTGTTATACCACTGACATTTTTATGGGCAACAAGACTTGGTCATTCTGACATCGCCTGACTTTCCCCCGACTCTCCCCTGGCTTTCCCCCGACTTTCCCTGATTTTTCACTCCCAAATTTAAAACAACACACACACACACCACACACACACACACACACCTGTACAAAAGCAAAAAAAAAAAAAAACAGGTTTCAAAGGCAGACACTGAAAAATGGGCTGCTATACTATAGTGTCCACTATGGACAATACCACAATGGGCTGCTATACTATAGTGTCCACTATGGACAATACAATGGGCTGCTATACTATAGTGTCCACTATGGACAATACCACAATGGGCTGCAATACTATAGCGTCCACTATGGACAATACCACAATGGGCTGCTATACTACAGTGTCCACTATGGACAATACAATGGGCTGCTATACTATAGTGTCCACTATAGACAATACAATGGGCTGCTATACTATAGTGTCCACTATGGACTATACCACAATGGGCTGCTACACTATAGTGTCCACTATGGACAATGCCGATAATGGACTGCTATACTATAGTCTCCACTATAAACAATACAATGGGCTGCTACGCTATAGTGTCCACTATGGACAATACCACAATGGGCTTCTATACTATAGTGTCCACTATGGACAATACAATGGGCTGCTATACTATAGTGTCCACTATGGACAATACAATGGGCTGCTACACTACAGTGTCCACTATGGACAATACCACAATGGGCTGCTATATTATAGTGTCCACTATGGACAATACAATGGGCTGCTATACTATAGTGTCCACTATGGACTATACCACAATGGGCTGCTACACCATAGTGTCCACTATGGACAATGCCGATAATGGACTGCTATACTATAGTGTCCACTATGGACAATACAATGGGCTGCTACACTACAGTGTCCACTATGGACAATTCCACAATGGGCTGCTATACTATAGTGTCCACTATGGACAATACAATGGGCTGTTATACTAATGCGTCCACTATGGACAATACCCAATGGGCTGCTATACTATAGTGTCCACTATGGACAATACCACAATGGGCTGCTATACTATAGTGTCCACTATGGACAATACAATAGGCTGCAATACTATAGTGTCCACTATGGACAATACCGATAATGGACTGCTACACTATAGTGTCCACTACGGACAATACCACAATGGCTGCTATATATAGTGTCCACTATGGACAATACCACAATGGGCTGCTATACTATAGTGTCCACTATGGACAATACAATGGGCTGCTATACTATAGTGTCCACTATGGACAATACCACAATGGGCTGCAATACTATAGCGTCCACTATGGACAATATCACAATGGCTGCTATACTATAGTGTCCACTATGGACAATACATATGGGCTGCTATACTATAGTGTCCACTATGGACAATACCACAATGGGAATGCATACTATAGCGTCCACTATGGACAATACCACAATGGGCTGCTATACTATAGGTTCCACTATGGACAATACCACAATGGGCTGCTATACTATAGTGTCCACTATGGATAATACCACAATGGGATGCTATACTATAGTGTCCACTATGGACAATTCCACAATTTTGAAATCCTGTGGCCAGTGCCACGATTTTAAAATCATATGGACACTACTTCAGTTTTGAGATCATACGGTCAATACCATGATTTTAAAATTCATATGGACACTACTTCAGTTTTAGAATTCATACGGTCAATACCATGATTTTAAATCCCATGGACAATATTTCAATCTGAAAATCCTATGGTCAATACCATAATCTTAAAATCCTACGGACAATATAATGTTATACTTCTATGGACAATACAATCTTAAAATCGTATAGATTATACCACAAATCTAAAGTTCTATGGACTATATAACAATTTTAAAATCCTATGGACAATGCTACAATCTTAAAACTCCTTATTGTCAGGTTACGAGAAAAAAATCTAGTGTGTCATGAAAATTACAACGGAAAAGCTGGCACGTCCGAAATCAAACATGAAACCCAAAACAGACCCTGGCATGGCATACATGACCACAAAACCATGTCATAAACTGTGACCGGGGGAAAAGGGGTTGAAACATTTGCAGAATGAAGACAGAAAGACAGCATACAACAAGAAGAAAGATTGAAACAAACAAAAAACAAAAGAAACAAAAGCCGAGTCAAAGAGTAGCAAAAAGAGGAGGTTTATGGCACAGAATTTCCACGAGAGACGCTGTTTGTACTGAAAGAACTGTCGGCATTCTCACCCGAGAGAGGGGGGAGGGGGAGGGAGGGAGAGAGGAGAAAGAGAGAGACAAGAAGATGAGATAGAGGTGTACGAGAAAGATGGATGGCGTGAAAGAGTGAGGAGCGGAGGAGGAAGGGGAGAGAGAGAGAGAGAGAGAGAGAGAGAGAGAGGAGAAGAGAGAGAGAGAGAGAGAGAGAGAGAGAGAGAGAGAAAGGAGAGAGAGAGAGGAGAGAGGTGAGAGAAAGACAGAGCGAGAGAGAAAGGGGTACGAGAGAGGAGAGAGAGAGAGAGAGAGAGAGAGGAGAGAGAGAAGAGAGAGAGAGAGAGACAGACAGACAGACAGAAGACAGACAGAGATGGGGCGTTAGTGAGAGAGAAGGGGGGGGGGGGGGGTATGGAGAGAGAGAGAAAGAGACAGACAGACAGAGACAGAGAGAGAAGGGGTGAGAGAGAAACAGAGAGAGAGAGAGAGAGAGAGAGAGAGAGAGAGAGAGAGAGAGAGAGAAGAGACAGACAGACAGACAGACAGACAGACAGACAGACGAATACGAGAGAGAGAGAGAGAGAGAGAGAGAGAGAGAGAGAGAGAGAGAGAGAGAGAGACGACCGACGACAGACAGACACACAGAGATGGGATGGGGGAAAAAAAGAAATGAGAGAGAGACAGACAGACTGAGAGAGGGAGGGACACAGAGAGAGAGAGAGAGAGAGAGAGAGAGAGAGAGAGAGAGAGAGAGAGAGAGAGACAGTCAGACAGACAGACAGACAGACAGACAGACAGACAGAGAGGGTGCGTGAGAAAGAAACGAGAGTGAGAGAGACAGACAGAGAGAGCGGTCGGGCAGGCACTGACCTGCCTGACGAGGGGTGACGACAGTGAAGGCGCTGACGTGCTTGTTGCTGTGAAGGGCCGACATAGTCGCCGCTACCCCGCGGGTCGCCATGGCTCCCTCCGCCGCTTCCACTGGGCCCGCTTCCTCTTGCCGTCACCGTGATGACGTGGACAGGAACCGGCAGTGACGCAGTACAGCCTGGGGCCACCTTACCTGTATGACGTCACAGCGTCTATTAGCTTCCTACATTACGTGTTTTCTTATCCCACCCCGCCCCCTCCCCACCAAAGACGTAAATTATCACCATCATCATCATTCTTATCATTATTTGTATTATCATTATCATCATTATCAAAAGTGTATAGTTTTGTAGCGCCTGTCCTTGATCAGAGATCAAGCTCTAAGCGCTGTACACCACGCCCTCGTTTCCACACAGACTGCCTACGGGTAGAGCCCCTGAAAGACTGCCTGCCGGCTAAATCAGTCCACTTTACAGCGTCGACGCTCAATGTGTCATTTCAACCAGCGTTCATTTTCATGTTTTTACCATGCTGCATGATAACGTGTATCCATACCAATCACAATTGGTCTTGCTTCCATAATAGTTTGTGATGATTTACATGCTCTTGTAGCGTGTCTTCCATAAACGCAAATGTTTGCTTCAATGTAGTGTGATGCATTTACATGCTCCAATGCTTGTCATTCCAAAGCCTAATGGTCTTTTTCCATGTTTGTGATGGATTTTCATCAACACGTAAGTGTCTCCTTCACGATAATTGGTGTTTTTCCAATGTTTGCTTGGGATTTGACATGCTATTAGTTCTCCGTACAAACAACCAAACTGGTCTTGCTCAATATTTGTTGATTTTCCATGCTTTATTGATACAATTCTTCATATCCGACCAAAACTGTGCTTCATGGGCCTTTGATGATCTTAATAGCTCTTTCGGTATATAAACATCGCATCACCAAACGCTTATTTACAATAATTTGAAGATGGATTACATGTTAACGTGTATCATACACATGACCAAATGGTCTGTCTAAATAGATCGATGGGTTTTACCGGTGTACAAATGTTGGAAGTGGACTCGGAACAAGTTACTCAGGAGGAAAAAAAAACAACAACAAAGAAACCAGATGCAAAGCAACCTAGATTAAACGTCACGTGCCAGTTTATCTGAATACAAGTCTCTGATAGCAATTTATCAACTTTGAAAGATAACGTGTTGGGGGCTTTATGCGTGTGTAGGCTTTCTGGTAAGTGATAAAACTCGGGCATCATCCGTGCCTATGACATTACAAATTTGCAGAAAGATCGGCCAAGAATTTTGCTGAGCCGGGAACCACATTTGACCCAGACAGACATTAAGACAGACACAGCAGCTTTCCTTCCCATGTAAAGTACTTTCCTCGTGTTGTCATACTGTAACTGGGTAGAAACCCATGACAAAGGGCCGGAGGATTTCGAACCTACGCACCCATGATTACAAGTCAGGCGCCTACACATGAATATTCGCCCACTATAGCAGTAACTTCAATTTCATTTTGGACAGTGTGTGTGTGTGAAATATGTGTGTGTGTGTGTGTAGTGTGTGTGTGTGTGTGTGCGCGCGTGCGTCGTGCGTGCGCGTGCGTGCGTGTGGTGTGTGTGACAGGAATGACTGTAAAAATTGCTCACGGAATTATGCACAGTATTTGCCCAACTCTCTGAATGGTCTTTATGACAGAAACTTTGATAAATTGTTTACACGTCAGTCTGAGCGTGGAAGCAGTCACTATATATTTTAAATTGTGTTTTGCTCACTTCTTCGACTTTGTGAACTCATGGAAAGGGACTGATCGTGTTGAGTTACATGTTGTACACTAGCAGTTCTGTCTTTACACATAGCAGTTAAATGTCTTTACACATAGCAGTTACATGTCTTTACACATAGCAGTTAACTGTCCTGAACATGTCACTGATTAGGAACAAGGGAGAATACTTTCAAAAAAAAAAAGAAAGCGTTTCTCTAAAACTAACTTCGTGTTTTTACAAAGTACAGACATAGAGCCTGTCACAGAAGTGGAAGAGGTCGATCGTGATGTCGACTCTGCTCTGGCCAACTTCACTGTATTGGTTGTTGTTGGAGGATGATGGTGATGTCGACTCTGTCTGGCTAACTTCACTGGATTGGTTGTTGGAGGATGATGGTGATGTCGACTCTGCTCTCGCCAACTTCACTGGATTGGTTGTTGTTGATGATGGTGATGTCGACTCT
This sequence comes from Conus ventricosus, assembly GCA_018398815.1. Classification (NCBI taxonomy): domain Eukaryota; kingdom Metazoa; phylum Mollusca; class Gastropoda; order Neogastropoda; family Conidae; genus Conus; species Conus ventricosus. The sequence goes on along the minus strand of JAFLJL010001143.1, from coordinate 14,091 downwards.
GCTTGGCCAACTTCACTGTATTGGTTGTTGTTGGAGGATGGTGATGTCGACTCTGCTCTGGCCAACTTCACTGGATTGGTTGTTGTTGATGATGGTGATGTCGACTCTGCTCTGGCTAACTTCACTGGATTGGTTGTTGTTGGAGGATGATGGTGATGTCGACTCTGCTCTGGCCAACTTCACTGGATTGGTTGTTGTTGATGATGGTGATGTCGACTCTGCTCTGGCCAACTTCACTGGATTGGTTGTTGTTGGAGGATGATGGTGATGTCGACTCTGCTCTGGCCAACTTCACTGGATTGGTTGTTGGACGATGATGGTGATGTCGACTCTGCTCTGGCCAACTTCACTGGATTGGTTGTTGGAGGATGATGGTGATGTCGACTCTGCTCTGGCCAACTTCACTGGATTGGTTGTTGTTGGAGGATGATGGTGATGTCGACTCTGCTCTGGCCAACTTCACTGGATTGGTTGTTGGAGGATGATGGTGATGTCGACTCTGCTCTGGCCAACTTCACTGGATTGGTTGTTGGAGGAGGATGGTGATGTCGACTCTGCTCTGGCCAACTTCACTGGATTGGTTGTTGTTGATGATGGTGATGTCGACTCTGCTCTGGCCAACTTCACTGGATTGGTTGTTGTTGGAGGATGATGGTGATGTCGACTCTGCTCTGGTCAACTTCAGTGGATTGGTTGTTGGAGGATGATGGTGATGTCGACTCTGCTCTGGCCAACTTCACTGGATTGGTTGTTGGAGGATGATGGTGATGTCGACTCTTCTCTGGCCAACTTCACTGGATTGGTTGTTGGAGGATGATGGTGATGTCGACTCTGCTCTGGCCAACTTCACTGGATTGGTTGTTGTTGGATGATGATGGTGATGTCGACTCTGCTCTGGCCAACTTCACTGGATTGGTTGTTGTTGATGATAGTGATGTCGACTCTGCTCTGGCCAACTTCACTGGATTGGTTGTTGTTGGAGGATGATGGTGATGTCGACTCTGCTCTGGCCAACTTCACTGGATTGGTTGTTATTGGAGGAGGATGGTGATGTCGACTCTGCTCTGGCCAACTTCACTGGATTGGTTGTTGTTGATGATGGTGATGTCGACTCTGCTCTGGCCAACGTCACTGGATTGGTTGTTGTTGGAGGATGATGGTGATGTCGACTCTGCTCTGGCCAACTTCACTGGATTGGTTGTTGTTGATGATGGTGATGTCGACTCTGCTCTGGCCAACTTCACTGGATTGGTTTTGTTGGAGGATGATGGTGATGTCGACTCTGCTCTGGCCAACTTCACTGGATTGGTTGTTGTTGGAGGATGATGGTGATGTCGACTCTGCTCTGGCCAACTTCACTGGATTGGTTGTTGTTGGAGGATGATGGTGATGTCGACTCTGCTCTGGCCAACTTCACTGGGTTGGTTGTTGTTGATGATGGTGATGTCGACTCTGCTCTGGCCAACTTCACTGGATTGGTTGTTGTTGGAGGATGATGGTGATGTCGACTCTGCTCTGGCCAACGTCACTGGATTGGTTGTTGTTGGAGGATGATGGTGATGTCGACTCTGCTCTGGCCAACTTCACTGGATTGGTTGTTGGAGGATGATGGTGATGTCGACTCTGCTCTGGCCAACTTCACTGGATTGTTATTAGAGGATGGTAGGTGTCTGCATAAGACAGTTCGGTGGCCGACATAATACATCAGTACATAGTTCGGCGATGAGTGTAGACACCTTTGACGGCAAACGTACACATGGGAATTACTCTTGATCAGATCGATCTACTGTCAAAGAATTATCTCCCGATCAGGTCGATCTACTATCAAAGAATTATCTGCTGATCAGGTCGATCTACTATCAAAGAATTATCTCCTGATCAGATCGATCTACTATCAAAGAATTATCTCCTGATCAGATCGATCTACTATCAAAGAATTATCTCCTGATCAGATCGATCTACTATCAAAGAATTATCTCCTGATCAGATCGATCTACTATCAAAGAATTATCTCCTGATCAGGTCGATCTACTATCAAAGAATTATCTCCTGATCAGGTCGATCTACTATCAAAGAATTATCTCCTGATCAGATCGATCTACTATCAAAGAATTATCTGCTGATCAGATCGATCAACTATCAAAGAATTATCTCCTGATCAAATCGATCTATCAAAGAATTATTGAAAAAAGGAGAGCACGTATTAAAAAAAAGCGCCACTTATCAATTTTTTTTTAATAAAAAGCATTTAGACGGAACACGTATAATTCCGTGTTCAGAAATTAGGAATGACAGCAATACAATAGGGAATATTATGCGGAATGCTAGGAACGATAATGGAAAGAATATTCTGAATCTGTTTTAAGTTAGTTATTGAAAGTCCATCGTGTGCACAGTAAACATCACAGGTTGATGCTGACGAAGACACAGGGAATACAAGACAATACGGAGACTGGCTGTAAAATTGGCAAGACGTGGGCAACAGTCTGGTCATTTGTAATACGTCAGTAAACGTCTGGAAATTCATTTCATTTAAACGAATTGCTTCCTGAATTCTCAAAAAAGCGGAATCTGAAATTTAGATTATTCAACTGAATATTTTGCGAGTCAGATATATTTGTATTGCCTGCTCCGAGGCCTTTCGTCCGCTGGGTCGGAACTCATCAGGGAGACACGGCTGGTTGTGTCTGCTCTCCTGGCGTCAAATAGACACACCACAGTCCATAATACCGTGGTGTTCTCACCACCAAGGGTGCAAAAAAGAACCCAATAGCACCCCCAAAGCAGCCAGTGAAGGGTAGTAAATGAAACCAAACGAAAGTGTGGGGAGGAAAAAAGTTGCTGAAAAACTAAAGACATTATGCAAATAGTATAAGCAGGCAATACAAATATATCTGCCTTCAAAAGGGATTGCGATGGTTCCCTTATGCAGCTAGTGAAGAGTTTTCATATCTGTAACATATTTTTTTTTAATTTCATGTTCCCAGTTTCTCCATCTTCACCCCCCCCCCCTCCCCCTCCCCTCCTTAAGTCCAAATCTTTGCCAAGTCATTACTATGAAGACAGTTCAGTTGTTGGCCTGCGCTTGTTTTTTCCCCCACTATTAGATTGTTCGTCTATGTATTTGTCTGGCTTTATTCAAGTTTAAAAGGCTGTCCCAGTCTTGAATAAAAGTTACTCTGTGTTAGGTTTCCTTATGGGAGCAAAACATACCCCACTTGTTTACTGTTTATCGTTTACTGTTCCCTACCTCATTTCATTTCCGATTTCAAATAGATAGTTCTTTGAACTGCTGGTCTGAAATGCTGAAGATGATGTTCAACTGACTGCACCAACAAGAAATGCAGATGATGTTCAACTGACTGCACCAACAAGAAATGCTCATAATGTCTTGCTCCACCAGAGAGACAGTTTTCACGTGCTGCTCATAATGTCTTGCTCCACCAGAGAATAGTTTTCACGTGCTGCTCATCACTGTCTGGCCTTTATGGCGCCGCAGTTGGCATGACGTCATTCAGCATGACTCACATACCTGCGCATGAGTTATACATCGCTGACGTGAGTTATACATCGCTGCACAGTGGAAGAACAAATGAACACTTTGTAAACTGTAGACTTCTTTTTTTTCCCGGGACAAAATAAATCTTTTGACTTCAGTTGAAAGAGCATCAGTTTATTAAGCCTTTAAAAGTACTCATCAGTATAATTCTAACGAGTACCAAAGCACTCACAATTATGATTCCACCGTCAAAATTTTCAGTTCTCGATGACAGTCAAAACCAGTTATGACTAGACTCTATATTTTTTATGTATATAAACAAAACGCAATCACAATAATCATTCTAAAGTCAAAATATAAAATTGCATTATGGGGTCAACAGCAGTCATAATTCTAGCGAGCATCCCAAACATCCACAATTCTGTTTCTCACATCAAAATGTCCAGCCAACAAATGTCAAAAGCGGTCATAATTCAACAAATGTCAAAGCGGTCATAATTCAACTTGTCAAAAGCGGTCATAATTCAACATATGTCAAAAGCGGTCATAATTCAACAATGTCAAAAGCGGTCATAATTCAACAAATGTCAAAAGCGGTCATAATTCAACAAATGTCAAAAGCGGTCATAATTCAACATATGTCAAAAGCGGTCATAATTCAACAAATGTCAAAAGCGGTCATAATTCAACAAATGTCAAAAGCGTTAGAAAGTATAGTGCTAAACTGTGGTAAAATCGGAAATAATTATAGTTTCAAGGTTTAATTCCCCAACTGTCTCATGTGATATAAGATGAATCACAAGGCGTTGATAGGACTGAAACACAAAACCTATTTCTGGCCAGAGCGATTCGTTCATAGGACTGAAACCGTTACTTCTCATACTTTTTTTCTCGATATACGTAAACATCGAAATACCAATGTTCACGTGACTACAAAGTTCTAATACCCCATAAAATACATACTTTGTATATAGAAGCAAAGGTAAACTACTTACACTGTTATTCACTGTTTGTTCAGTGAAGATTTCCGTTTATAAGAGTAAAGGCGAAAGAACAAGAAACCAACCAAACGAAAAGAACAGCCAAAGAAAGTCACAAAAAAGGGGAAGTTAGCAACACACCATTTCCGGACGGTGGGATACACGTTTTACTGACAGACCCCCATCTGACCTGCCTCACCACATGGGGAGGAGGGGTGGGAAGGGCAGGGAGCTGGGGAGGGGGTGTGGGGGTGTGGAGAGTGAAGTAGGAGAACGCCGTGGTCAGAGACTGATCAACATAACGCTGTACACGGTCACACGCCTGTTACTACTCACAGCATGTTCAAGAACAACATTGAAGTCGAGAACATACCCGTTTAAACATTGTTTCTGTCGGCTATCAACACAAACTTGTTCACATATCACATCGTGTGTATTTATCTAACATTTGTAGAGCAGTTAGGATACCCCCATCCCACTCCCCGTCATCTCTGGTGGGGGAGAAAACAACGTGTATGAAGCAAGAGTCGGACAGTGAGTAGGCTTTCAATCCAGGTTTGACACAATTTCTTTCAGATCTTAAATAAATAAACAATTAAATAAACAAATATATAATGGAAAAATAAACAAATAAAAAGGACGTCGAGTCCGCAGGAATCGCGTCAACCGATGATTTTGGTTGGCGAACTGACAGTTCGTCCAGTTAAGACACGCCTTTACACACCACACCACAAAACGGCTCCAACATATCGCTGATGCCATTGAACCTTTCTTTTGGGACAATATATGTCTCACCAGTTCCACATTATCATGTTCCTCATCAAACGAGCAATTTCCATCTTGAAAAGAATTGTAATCAAGTTGTGCGCCACAAATGTCACATTTACGCGATGTTTAACCGTCTTTGATACATGTAATAAGTATGACGTCAGATTGGTCGCTGTGTTGCTATGTTTGTTCTTGCTTATATCAACACCGCTCTTTCGTCTGACAGCGCGACTTCACAAAACCGGACGATAACCATGAACTTTTGGGTGGCAAGAAAATGTCTACGGATGACTATCGTGACCATCGAGATCTTTCGGTAGTCAAGGCTTTCATCCAGCATTTAGACCTTGTCCATTTACACAACAGTCAGAATGACGCATGTAACTCCAGTTACCTCTATGACGCCATTTTTATGGATAAGGTAAGATCATGACTGACGTTGTAATACATTTTGGTGGTGTAACTGCTCTTTTTATTACCCCCCCCCCCCTTTTTTTTTTTCCCTGTCCATGTGGAAATTTGTAATGCTGATCTTTGGGGCTATTTACGTGGTGTTTTTTTGTAATGCTGATCTTTGGGGCTATTTACGTGGTAATGCTGATCTTTGGGGGCTATTTACCGTGTATCTGATCTGGGGTATTTAGTGTAATGCTGATCTTTGGGGGCTATTTACCGTGGTAATGCTGATCTTTGGGGGCTATTTACCGTGGTAATGCTGATCTTTGGGGGCTATTTACCGTGGTAATGCTGATCTTTGGGGGCTATTTACCGTGGTAATGCTGATCTTTGGGGGCTATTTACCGTGGTAATGCTGATCTTTGGGGGCTATTTACCGTGGTAATGCTGATCTTTGGGGCTATTACCGTGTAATGCTGATCTTTGGGGGCTATTTACCGTGGTAATGCTGATCTTTGGGGGCTATTTACCGTGGTAATGCTGATCTTTGGGGGCTATTTACCGTGGTAATGCTGATCTTGGGGCTATTTACCGTGGTAATGCTGATCTTTGGGGGCTATTTACCGTGGTAATGCTGATCTTTGGGGGCTATTTACCGTGGTAATGCTGATCTTTGGGGGCTATTTACCGTGGTAATGCTGATCTTTGGGGGCTATTTACCGTGGTAATGCTGATCTTTGGGGGCTATTTACCGTGGTAATGCTGATCTTTGGGGCTATTTACCGTGGTAATGCTGATCTTTGGGGCTATTTACCGTGGTAATGCTGATCTTTGGGGGCTATTTACCGTGGTAATGCTGATCTTTGGGGGCTATTTACCGTGGTAATGCTGATCTTTGGGGCTATTTACCGTGGTGTTTTTTTTGTTCGTTTGTTTTGTTTTTGTCGGTTTTTTTTTTTTTTTTTTTTAGTTTCTCCGGTTTACATGGCTGCGATCTATGTTTAATTTCCGTTTTTTCACGCACTTGTACTTCATTCAATAAAAGCCGGGCCACAGGTCAGAAAAACAAACCTTCGCTAATCAACGTACAACTTTTCCTTTGTTCCTGGGGCCCCATACATACAAACACGCTGACTTTTCATCAACGTACAACTTTTCCTTTGTTCCTAGTGCCCCATACATACAAACACGTTGACTTGTCTCGCCGACTCTTCCGCCCTCTCCTGCTACATTTGTCCCACTTCAATGCTTCTCCATCGGTGGCGTGCTGTTTGGGAACACAAACACCTCTAAACACTTGAATGTAGCTAGTCATTCACAGATTTACCGAGCAAGTTACAGAAATCGGAAAGTCGCGTGGTCAGACACTTGACAAATTCACATATCTCTGTCCGTCTGTCTCTCTGTCTGTTTGTCTGTCTGCTCTCTATCTGTCTCTGTCTGCCCCCTCTCTCTCTCTCTCTCTCTCTCTCTCTCTCTCTCTCTTCTCTCTCTCTCTCTCGTCTGCCCCTCTCTCTCTCTCTCTCTCTCTCTCTCTTACATACACAGACAGAGTATAAATAACCTAGCCTCTGATCAGTTCAGCTTCGTGTCGTTTAGACCCCACGCCATCATCAATGAAACAAAACAAACGTTGCCTGTTTGGGCTGCAGGTCTGTTCTGACCACGACCTGCCGTGACTTGGTGTGGGTTTGCCCCAACAACCACGAGGAGAGATGGCTTGTGACTGGGGGACAGACCACGAGGAGAGATGGCTTGTGACTGGGGGACAGACCACGAGGAGAGATGGCTTGTGACTGGGGGACAGACCACGAGGAGAGATGGCTTGTGACTGGGGGACAGACCACGAGGAGAGATGGCTTGTGACTGGGGGACAGACCACGAGGAGAGATGGCTTGTGACTGGCGGACAGACCACGAGGAGAGATGGCTTGTGACTGGGGGACAGACCACGAGGAGAGATGGCTTGTGACTGGGGGACAGACCACGAGGAGAGATGGCTTGTGACTGGCGGACAGACCACGAGGAGAGATGGCTTGTGACTGGGGGACAGACCACGAGGAGAGATGGCTCGTGACTGGCGGACAGACCACGAGGAGAGATGGCTTGTGACTGGGGGACAGACCACGAGGAGAGATGGCTTGTGACTGGGGGACAGACCACGAGGAGAGATGGCTTGTGACTGGGGGACAGACCACGAGGAGAGATGGCTTGTGACTGGGGGACAGAGAACGCCACTCTCATCCTCTGCGTTGTGCTGTTTGAGGACACATATAGTCTCCGTGGAGTTTGTGTCCTCTGTGTTGTGCTGTTTGAGGACACATATAGTCTCCGTGGAGTTTGTGTCCTGTGTTGTGCTGTTTGAGGACACATATATCTCCGTGGAGTTTCAGTGTCCTCTGCGTTGTGCTGTTTGAGGACACATAGTCTCCGTGGAGTTTGTGTCCTGTGTTGTGCTGTTTGAGGACACATATAGTCTCCGTGGAGTTTGTGTCCTCTGTGTTGTGCTGTTTTGAGGACACATAATAGTCTCCGTGGAGTTTGTGTCCTGTGTTGTGCTGTTTGAGGACACATATAGTCTCCGTGGAGTTTGTGTCCTCTGTGTTGTGCTGTTTTGAGGACACATAATAGTCTCCGTGGAGTTTGTGTCCTGTGTTGTGCTGTTTGAGGACACATATAGTCTCCGTGGAGTTTGTGTCCTCTGTGTTGTGCTGTTTTGAGGACACATAATAGTCTCCGTGGAGTTTGTGTCCTGTGTTGTGCTGTTTGAGGACACATATAGTCTCCGTGGAGTTTGTGTCCTCTGTGTTGTGCTGTTTTGAGGACACATAATAGTCTCCGTGGAGTTTGTGTCCTGTGTTGTGCTGTTTGAGGACACATATAGTCTCCGTGGAGTTTGTGTCCTCTGTGTTGTGCTGTTTTGAGGACACATAATAGTCTCCGTGGAGTTTGTGTCCTCTGTGTTGTGCTGTTGGAGGACACATATAGTCTCCGTGGAGTTTGTGTCCTCTGCGTTGTGCTGTTTGAGGACACATATAGTCTACGTGGAGTTTCAATGTCAGTTTCATCCAAAAAGGCGTCACTACATGCGGACCGGTCCATATACGCTACACCTCGTCTGCTAAGCTACGAGGCAGTGCGCAGGATTTACAGCCAGGTGACTAAATCAGTTAACAGATACAGTGCACGGGTTTACAGTGGTGACTACATCAGTTAACAGATACAGTGCGCAGGGTTTACAGTGGGTGGCTAATCAGTTAACAGATACAGTGCGCAGGATTTACAGCAGGTGACTAAATCAGTTAACAGATACAGTGCGCAGGCTTTACAGCCAGGTGACTAAATCAGTTAACAGATACAGTGCGCAGGGTTTACAGCGGTGACTAATCAGTTAACAGATACAGTGCGCAGGGTTTACAGCGGGTGGCTACATCATTATCAGATACAGTGCGCAGGGTTTACAGTCGGGTGGCTAAATCATTACAGATACAGTGCGCAGGGTTTACAGTGGTGCTAAATCAGTTAACAGATACAGTGCGCAGGGTTTACAGCTAGGATGACTAAATCAGTTAACAGATACAGTGCGCAGGGTTTACAGCTGGATGACTAAATCAGTTAACAGATTAACAGATACAGTGCGCAGGGTTTACAGCCGGATGGCTACATCAGTTAACAGATCGAGTCTATGATGAAAGGATTTAAGAGGAGTGAAGCGACAAGAAGGGAAATCACTCTGTGCTTTTAAAGGTTTACTTCAGTCAAGGAATCTGTGTTTTCACCCGCGTCTTTTGCCCCGTTTGTCAGCTCTGTTAGTGTGTCAGCTCTGTTAGTGTGTCAGCTCTGTTAGTGTGTCAGCTCTGTTAGTGTGTCAGCTCTGTTGTTGTCAGTCTGTGAGCTCTGTTAGTGTGTCAGCTCTATTAGTTTGTCAGTCTGTCAGCTCTGTTAGTGTGTCAGCTCTGTTAGTTTGTCAGTGAGCTCTGTTAGTGTGTCAGCTCTGTTAGTTTGTCAGTCTGCGAGCTCTGTTAGTGTGTCAGCTCTGTTAGTTTGTCAGTGAGCTCTGTTAGTGTGTCAGCTCTGTTAGTGTGTCAGCTCTGTTAGTGTGTCAGCTCTGTTAGTTTGTCAGTGAGCTCTGTTAGTGTGTCAGCTCTGTTAGTTTGTCAGTCTGCGAGCTCTGTTAGTGTGTCAGCTCTGTTAGTGTGTCAGCTCTGTTAGTTTGTCAGTGAGCTCTGTTAGTGTGTCAGCTCTGTTAGGTTGTCAGTCTGCGAGCTCTGTTAGTGTGTCAGCTCTGTTAGTTTGTCAGTGAGCTCTGTTAGTTTGTCAGTGAGCTCTGTTAGTGTGTCAGCTCTGTTAGTGTGTCAGCTCTGTTAGTGTGTCAGCTCTGTTAGTTTGTCAGTGAGCTCTGTTAGTGTGTCAGCTCTGTTAGTGTGTCAGCTCTGTTAGTTTGTCAGTCTGTGAGCTCTGTTAGTGTGTCAGCTCTGTTAGTGTGTCAGCTCTGTTAGTTTGTCAGTGAGCTCTGTTAGTGTGTCAGCTCTGTTAGTGTGTCAGCTCTGTTAGTTTGACAGTCTGTGAGCTATGTTAGTGTTTCAGTCTGTGAGCAACATTTAAAGAACAAACGTCTCTTGTCTGTTTGTGTGTCAGTCTGTGAGCTCTGTTAGTCTGTCAGTCTGTGAGCTCTGTTAGTTTGTCAGTCTGTGAGCAACATTCAAAGAACAAACAAAATAACCAAACCAATACTGACGGAAATTGGAGGAAGATGGAATGTGACCTAAAGGATACCGCCATTGAATTGTCACGCTGATCCGAATTAGAGGACGGATCATTATCGGCTAATGAAGATAGTGTGCTAGCCATACAGTTCTATCCCTTGATGTGGACCTGCACCAAACGTCAGCAGAATCGTCCTCGGGATCCATTTCATCTCCCATCAAAACCTGTTCAAGCAGTGGTCGCCTTGCCTTGTCCACAGACAGACGAACCCACATACGACAGTGACAACCAACTCTCTGTGGCGGAGGTGATACTTGTTAGAGTCACAACAACCCACCTCTGCACATGTCTGTCACGGGTCACGTGCGACAAACCCACAGACGACAGTGGCAACCAACTCTCTGTGGCGGAGGGATACTTGTTTGAGTCACAACAAACCATCTCTGCACATGTCTGTCATGGGTCACGTGCGACGCACGTGCAGCGCTGACGCCCTGCAACTCCCCGCAATCAGCACTTTTCTGCCTTCAGCCATTCAGTTCAACTTACTGAAATACTGTTGGGTTTTATTTCCTTTCTATTTATTTTCGTTTTGTCCCCTACTTCCCACTCCTCTCCCCTCTCTCTCTCTCTCTCTCTCTCTCTCTCTCTCTCTTATTTTCTAGGTGTACATTAAGTTTACACAGTAGCAAAATGATTGAAAGAAAGTCGTGTTCAGCTTCTTCTTTTTTTTTAATCATTTCACTTCTGTTTTTTTTTTGTTTTTTTTGTGTGTTTTTTCTCAACTGTTCCTACCTTCCCCCAGTGACTGGAAAAATTTTCAATCCTAAATGCGGGTACTAGACCGACAAAATTCAGAGTCTGGATTAACGGACAGTTCATCCTTTATAACTGGGTTTTGAACGGTTTTTTTCTTTTTTCTTTTTTTCCCCCATTTTAATGGCTGATTTTGGGTTTCAAACCAGCTTCTGGAAGTCATCGACTGAAGATTAATCACTACCACCTCTTCCGATTTCTTTTCCCAGTTAAAAAAAATACGAGAGGGGAAAACACACACACACACACACACACACACACACACACACACACACACACACACACACACGCGTTTACACACACAGAGCATACATACATACGTACATACATACATGTGCATACAAATATTATATATATATATATATATATATATATATATATTATTTTGTATATATATATATATTTTTGTATATATATATATACAATACTAATATAGATGCTGTCTTTGAGAGATACAATGGTTCCCTCAGGCAGCTAGTGAAGGGTTTCTCATATTCATAATATATTCCCCCCATTTTCTTCATTTTTTTAATTATTATTATTTTTTTAAATTCAAATCTTTGTCAAGTCATTGCTGTAAAGACTGAAGAATTGTTAAATTGCACTTGTTTTCTCCCACTGTTTAATTGTTCAGCTATTATATATATATATATATATAATGTGCTGAACAATTTAGTGGGGGAAAAACAAGTGCAGTAGGCTATATATATATATATATATATATATATAGAGAGAGAGAGAGAGAGAGAGAGAGAGAGAGACAGAGAGAGAGACAGAGAGAGATTGTGTGTGTGTGTGTGTGTGTGTGTGTGTGTGTGTGTGTGTGTGTGTGTGTGGTAGGCTTTTTTCGAGTTTCTGTGTATGTATTTCAGAAATTAAAATTTGGTGTTTATTCTACACGGATTTCAAAAAAGAGTGCGATAAAAGCATTAGCCTACATATAAGAGTTTAAAGCTTTTTAAACATGAGCAAAGAAAGGAGAGAAAAAGAGAGGGACAAGAAGGTGCTGGGTGGGGGTGGGCGGAGATAGAGACACAGAGAGAGAGAGAGAGAGACAGAGACAGAGAGAGAGAGAGAGAGAGAGAGAGACAGACGTTGAAACACACCACACAACTATACAAATATATATACACACATGTTTGCGCGCGCGCGCATGCGTGCGTGTGAGCCTGCGCGCGCACGTGTGTGTGTATGTGTATGTGTGTGTGTGTGTGTGTGTGTGTTAAGATGAAAATTTGGTTTTTGTTCTAAATGGATTTCCTCCAAAGAGTCTGCTATGGAAAGCATTACATTCAACGGTTAAAAAGCTGATAGCAAGTGCAATAAAAGGAGAGAAAAAGAGACGGACAAGTGGACGCGCAGGATGGGGGGGGGGGGGGGGGGGGGGGCAAAGAAAGAGATAGGCAGACAGACAATGAGCCAGACAGAGAGAGAGAGAGAGAGAGAGAGAGAGAGAGAGGAGGAGAGAGAGAGAGAGAGAGAAATCTGCAATTGTCACACATACACACACAAATACACTTACATGCACATATTTGTACACGCGCGCGCGCTAGCGCGCGCGTACACACACACACACACACACACACACACACACACACACACACATAGCTGATCAGATTGAAAGACCCTGAAAATCTAGAATAACAAGCAAACGTATTTGGCAGAGAGACAGACAGAAACGGTACATAAACTTACAAACGTATTTCGAAGACAAGTCCTGCGTCCAGGTTCTTTTCACTTGATTTTCTTCGACAGCAAAATGGTCCACAACAGATTTTCTGCTCTTCAAACGTAGTCCGTCTCCATCACTTTATCACACCGGGTGTTGGTCAACGGGAGAAGAACGAACTGGAAATCTGGGGTCCGCATTCTTATAGGTCTTATAGGTCTGATAAGGCCAAGGAGAAAGAAACACGAGTGGGGAAAAAAAAAAAAGCTCAGAGGATTCAGCGATTTTTTTTTCCGTTCCAGTTAACGTACAAACGTGGCCGGCCCAACAGTCCACTTGGCTCAGTGGTGCGTCCACTCGTGCCGCGCGTCTGACAGTTGCGTGTCTCCTCTGGAACCACTGCCAAGGTCTGCTCGGTCGTGACTAGGAGAGCCGACAATACGTGAGAAACTTCTCCTGCTTTGGAAAGGACGGAGACAGAAAAAGAGAGTGAGAAAAGAGCAGAGAACGATACAGAGAAAATTGTGATGTCTAGCTCTTCGTTCAGGGCTGTGAAGAAGAAAAGGTGACCAAAAGAAAGAAGACAAAGACAGCACTGCAACGAGTCAAGGAGTTGAACTCTTACTGAATAGGTCGTGGTAAGTATTCCTCTGTCGCTGCCAGTGAAAGTCGACGTGTTGAGCGTACGGGTTTGGTCAGTCTTCTTTGAGGAATTAAAAAAAAAAAATCAGTCTTGACCACCTCAGACTGTGAGTTGACTGGGTATCACTGATACATTGGCAACGCGGAGGCATGGTTTTTGTGTCCCCCACCCCCTCCTTCTTCCACCCTCCCTTTACTTGTCGTTGTTGTTGGTTTAGTCTCGGGCTGCCCTACGCCCCCCAGCTGACGGCTCTCTCCACCACTTGATTAGCTCCCAGGACAAGGCGGCGGCACGCGCCACGCTCACTACCGGCACGTGGCGGGGCGTGAAATCTGGGCCAGCTCTCCCCCTCTGATTGGCGGAAATCGCTACGTCGGCACGCCATTTGCCCACGCCCTCAGCACGCGCGGCGGGCAGGATTCCGCTACAGCCATTGGCTGGTGTGCCGAGGGAGGCCGAGGTAGGAGGGAGGGGTGGGGGGAAGACGTGTACGTATGGCACGCGCCGTCTGTGTTTTGTCCCCGATCTGTGGTAGCGGGGGGCGGGTGGGGCTGGAGGAGGGAAAAACCCGGGGCGATGGAAAAGGAGAGCGCGCGGCGAGAAAAGGGGGGAAA
>JAFLJL010001142.1:37500-41901 GCA_018398815.1 Conus ventricosus | reverse complement strand
TTTAAAAAATTTTTGGGGGAGGACGGATAAAAGCGGGGGTGTGTAATGTGATAACTTTTTTGAAATAAATAAAAGTTGTACAAAAAATGTCGCGCGGCCAAAATCCGGAGTTACATTGCGCCTGTGAGTGTAAAACTTTAGAATTAAAAGACCTTGCAGACGTTGGGGACTTGAACAGAATGGTTAAATAGGCACTTTGTATGGTTTTGAGTACACTAAGATGGTGATTATAAACGCAAAGAGGTTGGCGACAGCAAAAAGTTTCCTAAACTAGAACAACTGCGCAATCTAGAAGCAAATAATGTTGCCAGTATGAATATAAAATAGTTCGAAAACCTGACCTCAAATGGCATTTAGAACCATATTTAGAATGGGAAATAAAATTTGAATTCATAAGCCCATTTACATTTTTTAGCCGCCAAAAAAAGTTTCAGAAAAGCATTCAACTCTGGCCCTTTACATGTAAGTCTTATGCCAGATGACAATAGTCGGAAAGAGATTGAAATAAAGCCGTATGGGAATAAACAGTACATCCTCCACAGAAGAGAAAGGGTTTTTTAAAAGATGCTTCTACAAAATTACAATTCATTCCACAAATGAAATTAGGAGATGCGTTCACAATGATTTTTGAAATTTCTGTCTTAAAAGATGTAAAGAGGGATGGGGCTGTGGGCGTTAGTGACGTCCTTCTAAAAGGAATTCTAATTAGCTGGCAAAACTTAGACGTTGAAAAACTTAAAGTTACTGTCGTCGTTATTCACAACGGTGAGGATATTAAGGTCATAACAACAAGCAACAAAATCAATATTAGTCTAAAATAGAAGCAATCTTACAGAACTAAAATTGGATTAATCTTACACATTTAGACCTTATAGGATTTTATTATACTGAACAAGTTTTAACAGAGAGCATGATAAAAACAATAACTGGATTAGATTAAGTTCTGTTATAAAACTATGGAGCAGTTAAACTTTATGACAAAAACCCCTCATTGTTCATTAATTTGTGGACAAACTGGTTGTGGAAAAACAATATTTATCCTCGACCTGTTACAAACAGTTTATCGTTATAATTTGGATCATATTGTGATTTTCTGCCCAACACTTAAATGGAACAAAGCATATCATGATAGAAGGTTTATATGGTCTGATGATAACATATTTTTTAGTTGATCCCAGCAATAAACTGAGTGAATGTTTAGAACACTTTTATAGATTGTTTGAGGAACGCAGACACTATTTATTATAGATGACTGTTCAGCAGAAAGAGGCATAGTTAAAAAGAAAAACACTTTGTCGAAACTAGCTTTCAGTGGAAGACATGCTGGGATAAGTGTGTGGATTTTATGCCAAAAATATAACTCATTTTAAAAGACTTTAGAGAACAATTAAAGACTGTAGTTTTATTTCACATGAAAGACAGAGATGCATTTGATGAATGTTTGCGTGAAAATGATGTTATTGAAAACGATCAAGAAAAACACAGATTAAACAAAAACTAAAATCTAAAAGTTTTAGTAAATTAGTATTGAAAACGGATAATCCTACACAGTATGTCTGTTTGTAGATAATCGTATTTTTTGGGTTATTGAAGTCTTACTTGTCCAGAGAACTAATAAATGCCGCTTTTAGGCCACTTTCGCCCGAAAACTTGGTGGAGGAGCAAGTGAGTCAGAAGCGGCATATTACTGTTCTCTAGGCATCAATGCAAGCAAATGATTAATTATATATCATGATAGTAATAATGGGAAGCAGAAGCAGAAGAAGAACAAGAAGAAGAAGAAGAAGAAGAAGAAGAAGAAGAAGAAGAAGAAGAAGAAGAAGAAGAAGAAGAAGAAGAAGAAGAGGAAGAAGAAGAAGAGGAGGAGGAGGAGGAGGAGGAGGAGGAGGAGGAGGAGGAGGAGGAGGAGGAGAGAGAAAAATGAGAAAACAACATTAAGCACACGAGCAATCAGTACGAGAACAAGGACACGAAGAACAAGAAGGAGAAAGAGGAGGATGAAAGGAGGGGTGGGAAGAGAAGGAGGAAGGGGGAGAAAGGGAAGGAGTTCAGTTCAGTTCAGTGGTTTCTTTAATGTCGTTTCATCGCCGATGATATTAGACACTTCTTGAAAAAAAAAGTCACCCACACTTAACTTATCATCTGCGTTATGTACTTTCAGACCCACATCTGGCATTGGCATATTAACATAAGTGAAATAGCCTAGTGTACACAATATGTTGATCTTTATAAAAAGTTTGCAACCTGTGACTGCGAAATAACCATGGCAATTTCAGCAATATATGAACCACATAAAACAGCATTGACATTATCAACACTAGTCATCTCAATACCTTTCACCTGATAGAGCAAGGTCACTGAGCATTCAAACAAAAGATGATGTACAGAAGTGTTTCCTCTGCAGACACAAGTAATACCATGAGAATATTTAGTGTTCCAAGTATTCAGCCATCATTTATGAATTATCTAACAATGTGCCGTGGACACGATGATAACGTGGCCATTATTTTACTTAAATTCTGCTTATGTATATATTGCTCCATAACTGGGATTAATTCCTCAAGAGGATAACTCTAAGGGATTCTTTAATAAATTTCAGACTTTCTATTTGCTCCTTCTTTTGCAAGACGGTCTACTATTTCATTCCACTTTATTACCACAGTGAGACTGGACCTAGCAAAAATCGATTCTTATGTCAATATTATGAAGTAATGCAGTAAATGTTTTATTTGTAAAAGCAATTTTTTCCTAGCTTTGCAATCCCAACGCTCTAGTGATTGTAAAACAGATTTGGAATCAACACAAAGCAACATTCTGTAGAAAGCAATTGGTGTATCTCGTATGTAAGTCAAACCCTTTAGTATGCACATAATTCTGATGTATAGATTGAAAACCCTTTCCTAAGTAATATGATTTCCTGACATTTAAAGTTGGTATTGCAAATCCTGAACCACTGTCAGAGGGTTCATTACCGACCCATAGTAAACTCTTTTAAAATGATTTGGATAGCCGTTTTCTAAAAATGTTCACGAACTTCAGTTGTTAAAATATTTACATTATCAATCTTCTTCACAGAGTGTATTTGTAATCAGAAAAGCATTAGGTGCTCCGAAGGAGGCATTGTCGTACCGCAGCAGCAATATCAAATTACAATGTGACATAAAGTCAGGTGTGTAGTTTATAATTGGTTGAATATATGATATGGCTTTAGACCTCTTAGGAAAGTCTTTACTGGAATCCATCAGTACCTCTTAGTAACAGAATTTTCAACAGAAAGACTTTTGACAATATATTTGGATACATTCAATATTCGCTTCTCATTTAGTGGTAATATATTTGTTTCTTTAATAACATCTATGAGTGTATGAACTGGGATTCCCAGACCTATTTTCATGGCCTTTCTATCCAAACTTTGCAATCCATTTAAAAGAGAATTGGGTGCAGAGAAATACACTTCCTGTCCATATGTCAATTTCGATCGGACTAAAGAGATGTATAGATGTAAACAATTTAAAAAAAGTATGACAGTCCTCACCCCATGGTTGATAACATATATTTTTAAGAACGTTTAATCTTATTCTTGTTTTATCAATCAAACTTTCAATATGCGTTTTCTAGTTCCGTTTAGGAGCTAAAATATCACCGCCCCCTCCCACAAGAACTTAACTTTTTGTTTATATTCCAGAATCTGACCATCTAGGAAAAGCGAAGATAGAATCTTTGGGTTCTCACCATTGTTAAACAACATAAGACTTTTTTTCTCCAGATAGTTCTATTCCATGGTTCTTCATAAATATAAATAATTTATCCAGTTCCTGTTGGTACGATTTCTGTACAAAGTTTATTGTTCTTTTATTGGAATGCTTCCTTAATGTAAAGTTACTCCAAATAGCGATACCATCTGCATATTGAACTGCATGCGTTGCTTTTGACATAGATTTGGGAAGATCATGGATTACGATTGTGAACAACATGGGGCAAAAACTGATCCCAGAGGAATACCAATATCTACATTCCTAAAAGATGAATAAGTACTTCCAATCCGAAAGGGGAGGAGGAGGGGAGAATGAGGAGGGGGACGAGAGGGGGAGAGAGAAGAAGAATATGGAGGAGGAGGAGGAGGAGGAGGAGGAGGAGGAGGAGGAGGAGGAGGAGGAGGAGGAGGAGGAGGAGGAGAACAACAACAACAACAAAAAAGCAAAGACAAGAAGAAGAAGAAGAAGACGATGGCGAACACGACCACTCAGGAAGAGAAGAAAGATGGGAAAGGGAGGAAAAAAGAAGGAGAGACAGAAGAAGAAAAAGAAGACGAAAAAGAAGAAGCAGGTTTATACGTATTTTTATATATATATATATATATATATATATATATATATATATATATATATAATATATATATAT
>JAFLJL010001142.1:0-32500 GCA_018398815.1 Conus ventricosus | reverse complement strand
CACCTTGGGACATTTCTTGTACAGCTGGTAAGGTATTCCGTTTGGCCCTGGTGATGATTTGGCTCTGGCTTTGTCGACCACCTCTTGATTTCCGCCAACGTTGAAGGCTTGCCATTGAACTGTTCTTCAGGGTTGGTTGGCCACACCAGACCTTGAATGTCAAGTGGTGCTTTGCTCTGTGAGTCAGAGTACGTTTTCCTCAGATGCTGCTCAAGAACTCCTTTGTCCACACTTAGGGTCCCAGATTTTGGCTGCTCAAACAGTGTTCTGGCAAACTGGAAGGGGTCTCTGAAGACGCGTTCTTGTGTCTTCGTTTTGCTCTTCCTCTTCCTCGCAGATTCCACTTTGCTGAGGGTGCTGTTTTTTTGCTTCAGGTCTTTCCAGAGTTTTTCCAAGCTTGTTTTTTTCAGCTGGCAGTGCGGTCTTCATTTCCTTCTTGAGGTTTTACATTTGGACCCTGATCTTGCCCATCTCTTCTTGGCGTCTGGATTTCTTTGGAGGTGTTTTCGCTTGGGTAGTTTTGCTCCATAGGCGTCTCTACATGTGTCATACACAATGTCCCCATATGTGGCTAGTTTGTGTTCCAGGGTGCTTTTCCCTATCAGTGCATCGAGTCTTTGGACGATTTTTGCATCCAGATTCTCCTCAAATTCCTCATCTGAACCAACAACGTGGATGTCCTTGGCACTGTGGTTTAAATCTTGGCCGTGGTGTTCCGAAGTCTTATCTGCTGATGCAGTGCGGTGCTGCTCATTCAGATGAGTCTTCACACATCCCATCTTTGTTCTGTGGATCTTCATGCCACGGGTGGTAGTGAAACGCTTTCCACAGACACATGGATATTTCATTTGGTCCATGTTCATAGTCCGTTTGGGATTTGCAGTCGTGATTGGTTGAGCACCGATGGATTCATCATTCCCTCCCCCTTTCGGTGAATTCTGGGAGCATCTTTTCCTTTTGTACTTAGTAGCCACATGTTGAAGGCAAAGTGGGGAGCCAGCCCACAGAGCCCTTGGTCCTGGTCTTTCCCAGTGTCCTCTGGTCTTTCCCGGACATCCTCCGGCCTATTTCCAGAAGTCAACGGTTTACCCATGCATCAGTAGAAAGAAGCTCGTGGAGAGCGTGGCAGCAGAGAGTCCTCACAGGAGAAGCCCCCTTCAAGCAAGTGTTTCGGCCCTGACACGCTAGGGGGTTGGGCCACACCTGGTTCATGACTCTGGATGTCCTTCTGCTGCCCCCCCCGCCCCCATTTCTTTCCCATCTTGGGACGAGCCATGGCTGGGATTCAAACCCATGACCCTCTGGACATGCTCATTTTCCACGTGAACACCTCTCTGCCGCTTCTGCCAATGCTTTTAAGGCTCTGCTTTTTCCCCCTCCCTGCAACTGAGAGCTGTTTCGTGTGGCTGTATGCAGACGTTCCTACAAACACCATAGCTCCAATTTCTGCAGTGAAGACTTTGACCTGATAGCCTTCTCTCCTCAGGGTGTTTGCCAGATCAGCATACTTTTCATTGTTATAGATTTGAGCTGCCTCCATTCTGTTCTCATATGGCGCCGTGAGTTCGATCATGATCAGCTGCTTGGTTGACTGAGAGTGGACTACTATGTCTGGTCTCATGCCACTCTTGCTGATGATCTCTGGGTGACTCTCCCGTTCTGGGAGGTCTGCAGTGCACTCCCAGTCATCTGCCCCGTCCAGCAGACTCTGCCTGCATGTTCCGAGTGGCACTGTTGTTCTTGGCCATGATTGTCTGCCTCCTGCTGTGAAGTATGTTGTGGGTGCTTTTGGAGTCCTGATTTTCTCTTTTGTAGTGTTGGTACTAGCCCAGACTACTTGTACAATCTCTTTGAGCACTTGGTTGTGCCTCCATGTGTACCATGTGTGTGTGTATATATATATATTTTATATATATATATATATATATATATATTTTATATATTATATATATATATAAATATATATAAAATATATATATATATATATATATATATATATAGTTAAGACAAGTTAAAAGAGGAATCTTAAAACTATCTACAAATTTGTTTCGAGCGTGTTGTGTGTAGATAGTTTAAGATTCCTCTTTTAACTTGTCTTAACTAATGTTGCTCACCAAGGGGGTTGAGCACTTAAAAATTGTTTTAGGCATTTCAAATATACTGAGATATATAGATATATATAAAATACACACACACACACACACACACACACACACACACACACACACACACACACACACACTCATCACACACACACACACAACACACACACACACACACACACAACATACACACACACCACACACAAAAACACACACACACACACACACACACACACCACACACAAACGTGCTCGCACGCGTATATATTCACAGACGCACACAAACACACGCATGTTTTATGACAGATTGGATCTAGCTACCTCTATTTACTCTCTCTTCTCTCTCTCTCTCTCTCTCTCTCCCCTCTCTCTCTCTCTCCCCTCTCCTTCTCTCTCTCTTCAGAACAAAGAAGATTCTAATATTATTATTAAAGATTCAGGTGACGGCTCTCTGCTCCTACGACATCTATATCCTCATTACCACAAAAAGGCAGTAGAGTCCGTGATTGGTGAAGTTGTGTCTGTCAAAAGTTAAGAGATGATAGTTTTTATATTCAGTGCAAAAATGAGAGACAAAGTAAGATGCTGATGCAGACACAAAGTATTGCTGGTATATCTGTTGAAACTACTAAGCCCCAAGTAAAAACAGTTGGTATTGTTTTCAAGGACCTGGATGAGATCTTCTGTCTTGTGTTCCAAGTATTGTGAGCGGGGTCTGAAAATGGGTTCTTAAAAAGGGAAAAAAGTGACAATAATTACTTTCAAACTTCAAGTTTTTCCCAGAAAACTTAGTATCGACAATGTTGTGTTGAAGATACACCCGTATTGTGCACCAATAAAAAAGGTGTACGTGTTGTCAGCGTTTCCCATCACACCAAGAAGCGCTGTGTAAGTAAAGTACAGATAAGCAGCAGATGTGGTCAGTCATCACCCCCCCCCCCCCTCCGAGGAACTGCACCTTAAACAGATTCTGTGTTAACTGCAAAGGTGACCATTCATCAGCTTTTCTAGGATGTCCTGCTAAAAAGATGGCCAAAGAAGTGAATGTTTGAAATCAAAGACTCTATTTCGTTTCAAGAGCTATTCGTCAAGCAAAGCTGAAGCTGAAACAGAAAGAGTCCGTTAATCAGAAATCGTATGACGGATTGTAAGGATTGCTTGTAGTATTGATTGCAAATCTACACAAACTGCTGTAAAGTTCTTTTCCGTTTCAACTCAAATGAAGGCTATTATGAAAATTCCATATCACTGTCCCCTGAAGAACCATCAGCTGATCAACATAGCGACCAGCAGTCATCCCCTCTATGAAGTCATCAGTTGGTCAGCATGGCGACCAATAGTCATCTCCCTCCATGAAGTCAACTGCTGGTCAACATTCCGACCAGCAGTCAATTCCCTCTAAGAAGTCATCTGCTGGTCATCAAGGCGACCAGCAGTCATCTCCCTCCAAGAGGTCATCTGCTGGTCAACATGGCGACTAGCACTCATCCCCCTTCAAGAAGTCATCTGCTGTTCAATATGGCGACCTGCAGTCATCTCCCTCCAAGAAGTCATCTGCTGGTCAACATGGCGACCAGCAGTCATCTCCCTCCAAGAAGTCATCTGCCGGTCAACATGGCGACCAGCACTCATCTCCCTTCAAGAATTTCAGCATGGCGACTTGCAGTCATCTCCCTCTAAGAAGCCCACCCGCTGGTCAACATGGCGACCAGCATTCATCTTCCCTGAAGTCATCAGTCGGTCAACATGGCGACCAGAAGTCATCTTCCTGGCAGAGGGCTAGTCAACAAAATGTCCAACAATCATCTTCTCTGCTGACGCCTACGGATGTTAAACAGCGCAACCATTTTGCCATTTTCCGCTCGGGCGTCTTTTTTTGTTCAGCATCGGGCCCCATCATCATATTGTGTGAAGCAGTTTTCAGTAGGAGGTCATTGTGATACCCTGTTATCCCCAAATCAACATACAAGTGTTCATGATAGTCAATTACGTATCCATGATCAGCCCCGTGGAAAAAAACAACAACTCCAAAGCACCCCCCCCCCCCCCCCCCCTCCAGTTCTCTGGGTAACGTCTGCTTTCCGCAGTTTTGATCTGGTTATTGTACTACGTCACCTATATGATACTTATCCACCATTAAATTAGGTTAACATATGACCAGGAAGAAAAAGAACAACACATGTGATAATTTGTCGGTTCTACAATGGAACGCACGTTCCTTGTCAACTAATATTGATAATTTATGTATGCATCT
The DNA here is from genome assembly GCA_018398815.1 of Conus ventricosus. NCBI lineage: Eukaryota > Metazoa > Mollusca > Gastropoda > Neogastropoda > Conidae > Conus > Conus ventricosus. Next base: position 28,145 of record JAFLJL010001142.1, on the reverse strand, counting down.
TTCTAGTAAATTTCATCATGTACTTCTCCTTCAGTTCCTAAATGTCACTCAACAGAAGTTGCCAAAGTTACAAGGTTATTACTATTCCCCGGTTTATCATATATGCAAAGATTCTGATAAAGTTAGTACAGCTATCTATGTACAACGTGGTTTAGATTACACATACGTCAGTCCGTCCTCTTTCTTTTACAAAAGATACGGTTAATGTGTCGGCATCCTTTACAAAATTGAAAGTTTCAAACAATCAAATTTTACATTTTGCATCAGTTTATTACCCTAAGGGCCCTGATTGGCAAAATACTAATTGGTTACGTTTTCTAAACTGTTCTAAAGAAAGTGGATCGTTGTTGGCGATTTCAATTCTCATGCTCCTTTCTGGGATAAAGGTTGTCAAATAGTTTCTCACCGTGATTTTCCGGAAACTGTTGTGGATTCATCGTTAGTTTTGCTTAACGACGGGAGAACTACGCGCATCCCAGACATAACTCATCATAGAGCATCGGCGCTTGATCTTACCTTTGTTTCACCAGCTTTAGCATTAACAGCAAAGTGGGTTCAGCCATGACCCACTAGGTAGTGACCATGTCCCCAATACTTTTATCTTTTAAAGAATCCATTGGATCTGAAGTTAGTGGTGAAGATGTTATACCCAAATTTAATTACATAAAGGCAGATTGGGAAACTTTTCAAAATTACCTCACTGAGAAGACTGAGAGTGAAGTTATTTGTGAGGATGTTAACATCTTTTTTGATAACTTGCAGAAAGCAGTTCTTGAGGCTGCTGCTTTAGCTATTCCCCAAAAAAGGATAAAAAGGTGTTAAACATTCCCAGGGAATGTCTGGTGAAATCAGGCTTGCGAGGAGGCTGTTAAAGCAAAACCATTAGCTTTTTCTTAATTGGCTAAAAGTTAGAAAAGTTCCGTGCAAGAGATAAGAGATGCAGCTCATAAAGAAATGTGCAGTACAAAAATAAAAGCAAACAGAGTTTACGGCGCAAGCAAAAAGACAATATTCGTCACAGTTCTGTCTAAATGAAGTATCTGACTGTAAAGACTTGAAAAAGGTGTGGGATAAGGTGAAAGAAATGAAATCGGGCATTAAACTCCAAGATTACCCAATCAAAACAACAAGTAAGAATTTCTATCCCTAAAGAAAAGGCTGAGGAATTTGAAATCCATGTACGTTAAAAAATGTTGTATGGAATGTTTGCCTAATGAGCAAAAGTCGTTTAGATTGAAAGAAAAAATACTGATAACTATAGAGATCATGTACCAAACAACAATAGAACTATAAATGTATCAATATCTTTACAGGAAGTCAGGAATGCTATCCGTCTGTTGGGAAATAAAAAGGTTTCGGTTGGTTTGGATGGGATTTCTTACACGATGTTAAACCATTTACCAGAGAACTGGGTAGTCATTTTACATAAATTATTTAACAAATGTTGGGAATGTGGACAAATCCCCAATATAGGGATGACGTTATTATGACTCCTATTCTAAAGCAGGGCAAGCCTCGGTCTGAGATGTCTAGCTATAGACCAATTTCAGTCACGTCTCATACTGGAAAAGTTATGGGAAAAAAATAGTAAATTTCAGAATGGCCTATTACTGTGATAAAAAAGATGTTTTTTTTTTCACATCAAGCTGGATTAGAAAAGGATCGGGCCCCATCTACACAATTGATCACCTGACACGACTAACTACTCAAATTCAGAAACAGTTTTCTAAACGTAAAAGTGTCCTTGCTTCCTTCTTTGATCTTACTAAAGCTTACGATAGAGTGTGGCACAGCCGATTATTGTATAAATTAAAACAAATTGGTCTTTCTGGTCACGTCTACAATTATGTGAAATCCTTTTTGAGTGGGAGACACATAATGACCAAAGTTGGCGTGACTTTATCATCCTCAAGATCTATAAATATGGGAATTCCACAAGATTCTATAATCTCCCCATTGTTATTCAACGTAGTGCTATATGACTTATATACATGTTTTTCATCATATACCAAGGTAGCTCAATATGCTGATGACATTGCAATATGGATTAATGTATCTTTAAGAAAAGAACAAATTTACGTCACATAAATCATATTCAGCAGCTCTTTCAGAACGAGCTGGATAAATTAAATAGTTATATGCATTTGAATGGCTTTCAATTCTCTGTTGAAAAGACACATTTGGTTCTCTTTAACAATGGATATAACCAAGTAACCTGCCTATATTTTTCTGGAGGACGGGAAAATTTTTTATAATCTTGAAGTAAAATGTTTAGGTGTCCTACTTTCACCAAAACTAAACTGGAAAAAAACATACTGACTCAATTGTTACTAAAGCAGTTAAAAAGTCTGAATTTTCTAAAAAAAAATTGTCAGTCACTCTCCATGGGGACAGGATCCCAAAGTGTTGTTGCATTTAGCAACCAGTCTTGTACGATCAAGATTGACTGATGGACAGGAAGTATTCTTTTCTGCTCCGCGATCGCATTTAAAGAAACTTCAAAGAATTGACAGTAAAGCTGTAAAGTTGGCCCTGGTGTACCTGTGCACACTAAGTCCTCTGAAGCTTATAAGATAGCAGGCCTTTTGCCACTTGATGAAGAAAGGAAAATAAGTTTTGTAAAATATGTAGTGAGACGGATTGCTGTGGACGACCTTGAAGAGTTAAATACACGATCCAAGATTGACTTTTTGAAAAATGCACAGAAAAATTCAAATTTAGAGACGCTTCGTTCATATGTTTCAGACGTTTTTAATTCATCAAAGATTGACCCACACGAGGTAGCGCCTCGCGTACTGGTTCCGCCGGTACCCCCTTGGAACTAACGGAAGTAACAGTTAACATTTTTTTCTGATCTAAATAAAGCGATTTCGCCGCATGTGTTAGCAGCATCTGGGCAAAATTGACATGGAAGAAAAGTTTACTAACTATTTAAAGTATACACTGATGGCTCAGTTCTTGATGATCGTAGTGCAGGATCTGGCTTTGTAATTCCGATTTCAAAGCTGAAAAATCATATTATTTAGTAAGGGTCATTCCATATTTACAGCTGAACTAGTTGCTGTCCTGATGGCATTAATTTTTTTAATTTCTTTGCCAGTCTCAATATTCAACATCTTGTTTTGTGTTGATTCACAGTCAGTATTAAAAAGTTTGCATTGTTTTGAAAATACACAGAGAGAGGAATTATTATTTGAGATTAAGTAATGTTGCACTGTCTTTACATGAATGGTACTAATGTTGTATTTTCTTGGGTTCCATCGCACACCTCCCTTCGTCTTTAACGATCAAGCAGATAGAGCAGCAAAAAGGGGAGCAAAGAATATATTAGGTAGTATTAAGGTTGATTTCCTTTGTCATACAAGGAAATTAGTCATATAATCGAGAGGGATTTCTTGAGTCAATACAGTTCCTCATCAAAAACTCGTCAGCAAACTCTGTCAAACTTCGTGTCGATTAGCCGACCGGGTTTTAAGCCTGACTTTTAGACTTTTTTGTAATTCCCTACGAACCAAGTATTGCCAGACAGTTGAGTGTGTATGTCGTGGAGAACTTTCAGTTCAACATGTGATTTTTGATTGTGAACTAACGAAACCCTTTTTGAATTGTGTTATAGCAGGTGCTGACACTGGGCACGTTAAGGTGTTTGACTTTTTAGATTCGTTGCCAGTTATTTCTCTTGTTAAATTAACGACTAACCTTTTGCAAAGTCCATTAAGGAACATTTAATAATCATAATCGTAAGCTAGATTACTTTAGTTATTTTTCTCTAATTTTTCATAGTTACTGTCCTATAAATCATCTATCCTTTATTTTTGTTCTATGTAACCACGTCGTCCTCTAAAATATTAAACACTATGTTATTTAGACGGGCTGCAATCACCTTTATTTGTTACGAGACGTAAAACAGAATTCCTTCCTTCCTCTCTCTCTCTCTCTCTCTCTCTCTCTCCTCTCTCTCTCTCTCTCTCTCTCTCTCTCTCTCTCTCTCTCTCTCCTCACGTAAACACACACACACCAACACACACACACACACACACACACACCACACACACACACACACACACAAGCTGCGCGCACGCATACGCTCGCCACAACGCATACGTGCACGCATGTATTGTAACAAATCGGATTTGTCTATTTCTGTTTACGCTCATTTGCTTTTTGTTTTGGTGTATGGCTGGATACAAGTTTACTGATACGAAATGAGCGTTGAGCTGTTTCGGCCGTTCTTACGCCTTATTTGAGAGTATTTGCGGGCGCACACCTGAATTGCAGGATTACGAACTCTTCGCAGCCATATCATAATCGCCTTTGGAGACGCTTGTTCCAACTCCTCCCAGACTGTCACAGCACCTTTTGTCTGCAGGATCAGGTGTGAAATTGAACTAGTTATAGGGCGAGTAGAAGTCAAATTTCAAATTTGTCAGCATTTTTTTTCACTTAATTTTGGATTTTCTTTCTTTCTTTTTCTTTAATTAATCAAATTCTTCAAGAAAATAACAAAAGTTCACAAAAGGAAGATCACAACACATTCTGTCCACTTATCCCGAATCTTCCTGCCATCTGCATTGATCTATTAAAAGCTGCAAAAAGGAAAGAAAAGCAACATTTCTTCTTTCCGCTGAGTGTTTCAGCCACTTCTTACTCTTCTATCCATCCTCTTGTAGCACACTGTCCCTGCCGATGGAGGTCCAAGGATGGAGGATCTGATGGCAGTGCTGGCAGTGCTGTGTGACTGAGCACATGAGGATGTAGCCCTGAGGCATCGCTATACTGTCCCTGCCAGTGGAGGCCCAAGGATGGGGATCTGCAGGCAGTGCTGGCAGTGCTATGTGACTGAGTACATGAGGATGTAACCCTGACCTTTTCTATACGTTGTTTACCCACCTGGTCACTAGGTAGCTTTATGCATTCCCATTCTGTTGTCTATGGCAGAATTATGCTGTGTGTTTGAAGGTGCAACAGATTGATCTCCCAAAGGAGTGGGGAAGCATTTTCTTGAGCTTGCATACCCACAGGATTTTCAGTGTGCGTAATCCTCGCTGGATTTTTTTCTTTTTTTTTTCTTTCTTTTTTTTCCTTTTTTTTTCACTGAATGGTGACCATGTTGGAGTGATCTCCCATTTCTGGATTGAATGTTAGTCTTTACGCGTTAACTTCTTGTTTCGTTTTCGTATCAGAAATGAGTCCCCACCAGAAAAGAGGTTATACAGATGAGCCGACTGTCCCTACGTTCGGTGGTAAAGTTGGGGCTTGGTGGACAGGCGTTTGTCAAGTCTATATTCGTGCTGTTGTCGTCCTAGTGGACCGTCCTGTCCTTGGTAACTCTGGTTGTTAGTGGGCCGCTCGTTCGACCCACTATCTGACAGTTGTGTGGATGGTCCTGGCTGTCTCCGCTGTTTGGGGACCGTCCTGTTCTTTGAACGGTTGAGGAACACCTTCTTCGTTACAGCAACTATTCAGTATTCAGCTCTGTGCTGGCTTCTCTGTTCCGTTTGTGAGTCTGTCTATTTATTTGACATTCTGTCTGAAGGCTAATTTTCCTTTTGATTATCAGTCTTACATTGTTTTCTGTCCAAACTAGTATGTCTCTCTGTCGCACGTGCTGTTACAATTGGCTGGGTGATACTTTCTGTGTGTGGGTAGTTGAGTGTCTGCACATATATGTGTGCGTGCGTGCGTGCGTGCGTACGCGCGCGCGCGCGTGTGTGTGTGTGTGTATGTTGCAAGAGTGAAATTTGTATGCGCTCATTACTGTGGTGAGGGTGCTCCTCCTACTTGTTTAATTGCTAAATTATTGATCTTTATTTTGTACATTTCAGTTTTACCATTTCTAAAGTTTGTATGCAGGGAGGGAGGATATATCTGCAATAAACGTATTATATGGGAGGCAGCTCCAAAATCCTGCCGCTCAACAGGATGTAGTGGTGAAGCTTTATAATCCAGCATTCCTTCATTGTCTGTCTGTCTGTCGTCTTGTCTTCTGTCTGTCTGTCTGTCTGTCTGTCTGTCTGTCTGTCTCTCTCTCTCTCTCTCTCTCTCTCTCTCTCTCTCTCTCTCTCTCTCTCTCTCTCTCTCTCTCTCTCTCTCTCCTTTCTCTCACCCCTTCCCCTTCTTGCGCTGTGATTGTGGTGGACCTTTGGTTGTTTTGTTTTGTGTTTTTTTGTTGTTGTTTCTTTAGTGTAATAATTTGGATACAGATATACATACTGTGGCACGACCGTACTCACATGCATGCACCATGCATACATAGAGACGTCTTGATCATCTGCACGCAGCGCAATGTGACTCCATTCACTCAATATAAAGATCAAGCAATAATTTATAATTTCTCCTGTCTGGCATGTAACACTGAAGGGTCTATTGACGGGTTTTATTCACTCTTGATTTCTTGGGGCATTTTGTTTTTACAAACTTAATAATACAAAAGTGGAACACACACACACACAAACACACAAGACAAGATGGCGGACGCAGTCACCAAGTGAATCAAACGCTGTCCAAAGGTTTTGCAGTTCTACCATCATCATGACAAGACTAACAAGATCCCGATGTCTATGAGGTCATACAACAACCACGGCAAATCAGAACGTTCCGGGCCTGCAAGAAAAATTGGAAAAAGGCGCGTGTCTTCCAAAAGAAGTATTAAATCGAGAACATCGAGAAAACCGTCGGAAACAAGAAGCAGCTGCTCACTCAAACGGGAAATCGGAAGACAGCAAACCCGAACAAGAAAATCCTACAGATGCTGTGAGTACCATCCTTCGTCTTCAATCAGTGATCGAAACTCTTTGTGAACGAGTTTCATGTCTAGAAATCCGTGTGCAAAATCAAAATGAATTGATTGCTGACATGAAATTAGCGCTGAAAGACGTGGTTGGCAAGGACACCGCGACGACCAGCAACTCAAGTTCTTTAAACAATAGAATAAATGTTCTTACTTACGCTGAGGCAGCTAAGTCAGCTCCAAAGTCGTCTGTCGCTGGTACTAAACCAACGGAAGTGGAGAATAAAAGGAAGAAAGAAAACGGCATTGTGTCTCTGGAAATTCTGAAGAAAAGAACGTGTCCAATGTTTCTAAGAAATCTGACGTCAACACTACATCTTCTGCGCCAGTCTACAGTCACGAAAAGGACCTTCGTTCCACAAAGAAGAACAAGATCTTCCGATGGTCACAATACTGCACGACTCGGTGTTAAACGGAGTTGATGCGGACAGACTTGGGTATTCCTATGGTTTTGAAGCTCCAGCATATAAGGCTTTCACGACTAATGACTTCCTTGTGACGCTAGACTCAACTGCTTCACCCATTAAGAAGTCGCAAGACGCTGTAGTCATTCACTGTGGGGTCAACGACATAAAAAAAAGTCGGACCCCAAAATCAGTAGTAAAATCTTTGCTGATTCTGTCAGAGATCTAGCAGCCAGACACCCCAAAACAAAAATCGTCATAAGCAAGATCGCACCACTTAGAGATTCTGGCATGGAAACTAAACGGGACTTATTTAATGCCTTGGTACCCACAGAACTGTATGGTGTGGAGAATGTCTCCTTCGTCCACCATGGCAACCTACATACCAGACTACTGAAGAAGGACGGCCTTCACCCAACTGCAAGAGGGGCCAGTGTCCTTGCCGGAAACGTGGGGCGACACCTGAGACAGCTGTTCTGGGTGAAGCCAAAGAAAACATCAAGGCGCCCACTTTATCAGCTGCCCAGACACGCCTACCCCCGAACAATTTTTCCACGCTTCCTCGGTGAAAGGGACCCGTTCGAAGTATTAACGAGACTGGTATTGAAACACTGTGTGTAGATACTGCTTGACTGCGGACAACAAATCAACGTTTCATTGACTACATCACTTCGTAACTACTGTTATCCGCCAGGTTTAATACTTTGTATCTTAGAACTATATTTATACCCCCACCCCCTCCTTCTCCGCCTCTCTCTCTCTCTCTCTCTCTCTCTCTCTCTCTCTCTCTCTTGTGCTCTACCACTATTTTTGATAGTTACTAGTTTGCCACCATTCAAATATCAAAATATTGTGTACTGTAATTAAGCAGGAGTCATGGGCGAAAGTAAAGATATCAGGTTTATACAATGGAAATGCAGATCCATAATACAAACCTGCCTTACCTTGTTCAACACCTTGCTTCCTCCAGCTATCAGATTCTCATTTGCAGTCGTTAAATGTGACTCGTAACAATCTACCCAAACTGTCAAACTATTGTTTCTCTTCGGTCTGTGAAAAGACAGAGCAAGGAGAGAAAGTCAAAACGGCTATTTATATTAATGATAGAATGGATTACTCCGTGTGTCCGTCACTGGCACCAACAAACATATTACAACTGCATTCCTGTGCAGCAAGGGTTAAAATCAGTCAGACGTTAATTGTTAATGTCGTCAGTGTGTACTTACCTAAAGGGCCAAATGAAGAAAATACTGGATGGCTACGTCCATTGCATGATTCGAATGAGAAATGGCTAATCCTGGTGACTTCAACGCTCATTCACCTTTTTGGGAAGCCGATGACGTTTCTGTGACTAGTAACAGATTTGTCGAAAATATCGTTGATGCTTCTCTCTATCTACTTAATGACGGGAGAGTTACCAGGATCCCTGATATACCCACTCAAAGAGCTTCTGCCATTGATCTATGGTGACGTTTCTAATAAGACCCCATTCGTAAATGATGGTTGAATGCTCAGGCAAGAACGATAGACCGTAGCAGGAAAGTCAAGCTTTCGTCCGCACCCTTCACTTTCTTTTCACAGATGTAATCAAGAGTTTTGATCTTGATCCAACCACTGAATTTAATTAGTATAAATAAAGAGATGAGTATCTGCGGTGACATATTCATATGTTGCTTTGTATTTGATGTCGGTTGTACCCTATAAATGGGTTACATAAAAAAGAAATAGTCATCACATACACCAATAACTACAAATCTCTGTCCATCATACCCTTCACTTTCTTGCAGTAGCACGAGGATAGACCTGTCCGCTCGTGCTACAAAAATAGCTTCCGTAGGATACACACAAAACAAATGTAGTCATGCATCAAGATATATAATGTAGGGGGGGGAAAAAATGTCTGAGTGTGTTTGGCGTCTTGATATGGAGGGATGTGTTTTATAAATTTGCCCACTCAGCTTCACGGAATCGTTTGACGTTCCCGGAGTCCCGCTGGCGTACACGCTTTCTCCCAGATCCGCAATGTCGACACACAGCACGTTCCTCCCGACGAAGATGTAGCGGGATAAAGCCGTGGAGCCGAAGGTAAGATGAAGAGATGGTGTAAAAACAGGATAAGGAATAAACGGGAGGTAAAAGAAACCAGACCTGCAAGAAAACATTGTCTAGATCTTGCACTATGGTGGCACATCACTATTCATCCATCACACTGAGAAACACACTTTCATACAATTGCAAACTAGCTGCTCAATCAATTACATTGATTTCCTTCAAAAATCGCTTTAAACGATGAAGATCATCAACAAAGAAGAAAAATGTATACGAATATTCCACTCGCCTTGACTGATTTATTCGCCCGAGGGCTTAGTGCTTGATGTATTTACAAATATATTTAATCCTTGAATGGATTAAATCAAATGGCGTTAATCTTCATATTATACAGATCACTTAGATCCACGAAAATGCTTCGTTCATAACTTGAAGCACGTTACGATTCATTAATATTAAATCTCAATTCACCACACATATCACATCTCTAAATAAGTTGCATACAACGGTGAGCTGAATAGAATTACATAATATTATTAGTAACATGGGCAAACACGATATGATGAGAGCAAACAATGAAGATGACACCTCAACGTATCAATCATTACGTGTTGACACCGGTACACCTGCATATTTAATTCAGAGCATATTAATGATCGCGCGCAACACAAAATATATTGAACTGGTAAATTGCATTAATGCGATTATGAAATAGATTTTGTTGCTCTATACGAAATAAATGTGTTCGGATCCATTTACCTCAACCCAGACTTAGGCCCACAGTTTTCGACTCGCCACGGAACGATGAACTCGTTCAGACTCTCCCCCCGAAAAAATTTTGCGGTGCTGTCGAAGCTCTGTAGTGCCCCTTCAGTCCGGCCAAGCCTGATGTCTTCATAAGTTTACTGCCACTCGAACTTTCAGAACCTTCTACGGAGCCAAATCCACCACGTCCGGGCTGATCCAAGATGGGCAGGATTCAACGGTTACTATCTACTGAACACATGCGCGGACTAGAACACTACTGACACTAGACAGTCGCGAATGGGTCAGTACGACGGTTTTCGATGCCCGCAATAGTACGTTATTTTAATATTAATAGACCAATGCAAGTCTCATGACGCTTGAAATTATAAACGTACTGCCGTAAAGCAAAACCTATCGATTAGTTTAGTCCGTTTTGGACATAGAAATATTAATCAAGCGCCGAGCGGAATAGACGACATGTATCGATTGCGTCATTTTCACTTAATGAAAAATGAACCGACTTATGAATGAATGCACAATACCCCCCTACTTAGGGCGAAAAATCCAATTTAAGCAAAACACTAAGAAAAGTGACAGTTCCATTAATAAGTCCAAATACAGGATTAACAATCAAATTATGCACTACTCTTTTGGGCATTTCTCAATATATAATATAAACATTTGCATGATTCCAGAGTCTTTACTCTTCTATAACTGTACTTCTGCTCATGCAGTCTGCTCCGACATTATTCTTATCCAGCGAGGACTCTGAGTGGAAATCATGATCTTGCAGGAGTATTGCCCACGTAACAGGCGACCATTTCAGTCTGTTTCTTTTTCAGACATTGCCATGTTGGATGTCTGTTTCCAGTAAAAAGTTCGTACCGTAGAGTACGTCTCAAACTTTTTGACTGCCCACACGACTGCCAAGCATTTCTTCTCTACTGTGGCGTATTCCTTTCGGGCTGTGACTTTTTAACTGGGCAAAGCCACAGCTACATTCCGTCTGCCCGTGAAGTAAACTGCTCCAGTCCCAGATCGCTGGGCGTCTTGCTACACAGGGAGCTTTTCTCTGGCTGGCAACACGCATGATTTCGCTGACGATTTGTTCTTCAGCGTCCTCATGGCCTTCTCACAGCTCTGACCATACAATCTTCTCCCGGCAGTCTTCCTTGTCAGATTTGTCAATGGTACAGCAATCATGGGAAGTTCGAACAAATTTCCGATAAAATCCTGCAAGGCCAAACCCAGATATGACCTGACTCTTTCTTGGTTTTCGTCTTTCGGCTTACCACAAAGCTTTTCTAGCTTGTCCCCTCTGGCCTGACCTACCTCGTCCAACCTGAAGTCCAAAGAACGGTATTTTCATGGAATCCAAAAAAGCAATTGGAGGGGTTTCGCAGTGAGCCCTGCCCCATGCAGTCTCTTAAGAACGTCTTTGATTGCCTCAACATTTCCTCCCAAACTCAGAAGCGATTAAAATACATCAATAAAGTTGTGGACATCTTTTGATTTCATGTCACTCAATAATTTTCCTCATCATCCTTGTGAACACGGGGGCCCCAAAAACAAAATAACAACTTTTCCCGGGGTTTCCTCATGCCAAAGGCATACGTCTCCACTGATTACTGTCCCCTTGGGGTACTGAAAGCCGTCTTTGTCTTGTCTTTTTCGGTTTCTTTGAATCAGCAGAACCCCTTCACAGATCAATATGGAAAATATTTCAGCTTTTCCTATCTTTGCCAAAGATCGTCCTCGATGTCTGGTATGTGCTCTGCGTCGAAATTCCGTCATGAAATTCATCTCCTGTAGTCGATACAGAACCTGACTGTCGAGTCTTTCTTCTTAACCTAATACAATGGCGCATAGTATGGTGATATGCTGTTCAAATCACTCCCATGGCTAGCATTGATCAACCTCTTTTTCAAAAACCGTTTCTATTTTAGAGTGTGCACCGGTATTGATTACCTTCACTGGGTTGTTGTATGCAAGGCTCAATTCGCAGTAACTAGATGGATTCGCCTGCAAATCGGTGATGATTTCGTTCATGACGACGAACAAGTTTTCCAGCTCTGTCTCTTTCCTCGGATAGCTGGGTCCATATACGACATTCTGGAAATCCTCGGTTCTCCTTCAAAGGTATGAGTGGTATATGATCATCAGATACTCTTCAGGTCCTCCTCCTTGCATAACAACTGCGACTACTCTCCTGTTGTTTCAAATCCCTCTTTCGAAGTACTCTTTGAGACGATTGATGTGAAATGTCTCTCCTTGCCGTTGATCTTCGATCTTGTAGTCGACTGGATAGACTCCTTCTGAATGGTGTCGGTCCTTTCCCCATGTTTAAACTGGAGCTTGTTATTGATTCTTGAAGCAGCACAATACTTTGTTTCCAGGAATGAGATGTCTCATCTTCGTTTCCTGTTTGTAGTGCTTCGCTTTCGTCCGGCAGCCCTTGGCTAGTTGTCACGAGCTATCTTGCATGTTTCTTTTCGATCTCTCCTTCAATTCGATGACATATTCCGCCGTTGTTCTGACGTCCCTGTCCCAGCTCCTTCGTCTGTCCATATTTGTTTTAAGACCTGCATTGGTCCACCACAGTGTCTCCCATATAATAGTTCAAATGGTGAGAACTTGAGTGATTCTTGTGGGTGCTTCTCTGTAAGCGACCAATACTGCACATGGAAGAAACTACCCATTCGTTGGTTGATCCAAACAAAGTTTCTTCAACAAGACCTTCAACGTGCCATTAAATCTTTCCACGAGTCCTGGCTGAGCGTGGTATGGCGTTGTGGGTATCCTTTGAGTTCAAGAGTCTGTGACCTCTTGCATTGTCCCAGGAAAGAAATTACTACCTCGTCCGTGAGAATTTGTGTTGGTATTCCCACTTGCGTCCAGATTTCCCACAAAGCCTTCAGCCACTGCTTCAGTGTTGATGTTTACGGAGTGCCGATGCTCTGACGTACGCGTAGCATACTCGATGACGGTGAGAATGTACTCTTCCCTGATGAAACATGGGATGGATGGTCCGAAGAATGTCCACTGCAACACGATGAACGGTAATTTCGATCAGCGGGCATCCCTGAACTGGCGCTTTCCCCTAATACTATTTCTGCCGATACATCTCTGACACGTATCGCATGACGCACAATATCTTTTGACGTCACCTTCCACTCCTGGCCAAAAGAAAACATGTAGCAGACGCTCTTTCGTACGCCTTACACGAGTTCCAGACATAGGAATGTCATAGCAACTTGTATTACGTTAGATCTCAGTTTCCTGGGTACCGACAACTTGGGTATGCTGCGTCGTGTTGTTACGCACCGTCCTAATATAGATTCCCTTCTTGATCATTAACTATTGTTTCAACACCTGTTTTGCTGTACGAGCGTTGTCTGGTTTACAGGGCCAACTCAAACCACTTCTTGAGTGATGGGTCGTTTATCTGTTCTTCCTTCCACTCTGCAGAAGATACAAACTGCATGTTGCTTGTTTTTTCTTTGATCTTGAGCGGTTTCACCTGCTTGCCGTAACTGCAGCCGCTGGATGGGATAACACGGGTACATTAATGATCCCTCCTCTTTCTTGCTTGCGGTATTTCCGATCATACTGGGCAAACGGTTTTTCCATAACGAGTACTTCAGTCTTTGTCTGAAAATAGGTGTCTCCATATGTACCTCGCCACAGAAGAATTTGTTTGACTGATGAACATGCCAGTGATACCTCTTTTTTCTGACCATGAACAATGTTCTGGAACTAAGTCCTTCCTCACGATCGTCCATGGTAGAGCCCTGTACTCTCACAGCATCCTCCGTTCTCCTTCGACTTCTACCGGCAATAGGGATTGAAACTCGATCCCTTTAACAACTATCACACAACAGTTATATCATCTTTTAGTTTGAACAACTGTGCAGCTGCAGTCTAGTGGCACAACGCTGTGACATTTCTCTTTTGTGTACAATCCCTCCTGTGATGTGGGTCCCCACCAATTCTGTAACATTTTATCTAACGATAATTTTCTCCTGTCGTTGCCTCCCCTGTCAGGTACAGATCCCCAAGGCTTATCCTCCTTCGACTCCTTGTGTGGACCTCTGTTATCACTCCCTTACCATACCAACGATGACTCAGTTTACTCTCACGATAACCTCCACTCCACAAGTCTCGGTCTTGTTCAAATAAGATCTGCTGCTGCAACAGCTTTCCATTTTTTCCAGTCTGTGGATCTCTCACCCGGACAAATCTCCGCCTGATCAAAGGGCAATGGCTTCCAGAAACTCCCTCTAGATAACTTTCTTTTAAATCCTTTTCTGTCCTTTAGGAAAAACCCCCCAAATTCAACCCCACCTACTCTAGCCACATAGACAAAACGATCCCATAGTGACAATGACGTATCATTGCTCTCTTTGCTGCTGTACGAAATTTCTGTCTGTAATGCCAGCAATCAGTTGATACTTATGCAAAAGTGCCCTGTTTGATTAGTGTTAAAGTCCGCCGACTCAGCCGCGGTAGTTTTACATAACGCCTACCCCCGCTCTGCCCTTGAGTAATGAATGGACTAAACTTGCACCACCATTCCCTCCTCTTCCATCCAAAATGACTGCCACCTTCTCAAATTGATTTAAATATGACTACAAGTCGTCCTTGACTTCTAAGTAAGGTAACTTGACCTTAGCCAACACTACAGTCAGTAAAAGATTGGGCGCTACACTTGGTGAGCATCACCACTGCTTCCTGCTTTAACGCTAGCTAACTCTACTGTAATTAATCTCTCGGCCTCTCTTTCATGTTCATCTCGTTCTCATTCCTCCTTTCTCTCTTCTTCTCGAACTCTTTCTTCATGCTCCTTCTCTCGTTTCACTCTCCTCACGTTCCTTCCTCTCGTTCTCTTTCCTTCTCAACGTTCCTTCTTCTTTCTCTTACACACGATCCTTTTCCGACGAGTTCTGCTCCTTTTAGGCCTACTCAAGTGCCTCGGCGTTCCATTGTCGGAATTGCGCACTAACCCTGAATTTGTTGAGACCGCTTTTCGTCAGAGCAGATGCCTGACTTCGGACTTTCCCAGTCGGCATGTGTCCTACCACTGCAAGTCCTGATGTCTTAACATATTTAACAGTACAAATAACGCGAAACCGAATAACCGTCACGCGTTATCCAAATAATATTGACACAGGTTCCAAAACACAGAGTTACGGAAACAACCTTCCCACCACGACTGGGAAAACACACTACACACCCCCGTTTAGTAAAAATGGGGATAACAACACTCGAAACCCCAAACTCGAGTATTCAAAACACGTCAACAAACCAACCCCGTTTGCACCACAGCTTCGGAACGAACGTACAAAACTGACGAACGGACGTGCTGAAAAAAATATCACCAATATCGTACTACGATTCACGAAAATATACGGTGCCCGCAAAATTATCCCGTGGTGCCCACGACGTCACCCCAACGTAAATAGCATACTGAAAATGCCGCTACCTTAGGAGTATCAATACTTTACTCTAATCACTGGTCCCAATCCGACACAAATACAACGACACCACTGCAAACAAATTCGCAATGCATAAAGTCAAGAAATGCACATAACCTGGCAACTTGAATCAAATCTTCTCAACAAAAGATCTATTAAAATATATCTAATAAGAAGTTAAATTATTCCGTGTCAATATGACGTAATTGGCCAAGGTCGTTACTTTCTCTTTTTCAGTTTGAGGCCAATTCTAGATTAGGAATAATAATGACAAATAGCGTCGGCGACTAACGCAATAAATATAAATGATTTATGACAAAAATGTGGAAATTTAAATTTTTCTAATTATAAGTTTAGATGGTCAACACATAATAATAGTTCACGGAGCCAACCTCCCAGTTTTTTTTGGGGGCTAAAAAAGAGTGAAGGTTTGCGGTCCTACAATCCTTGCTGCATCACTGCCTCGCAGGTACTTACAGATCGAAAGATCCCCGGGACGAGCCCCAAATAATATTGGACGTTTTTAAAAAGACCCCATTCATAAAAGATGTTGAATGCCAGGCAAGCACGAAAGACCGTACAGAAAGTCAACTTTCGTCCCACACCCTTTCACTTTCTTTTCCACAATGTACTCAAGAGTTTGATCTTTGATCCAACAACTGAAAATTTATTAAGTATAAAAATAAAGATGATAAGATCTGCGTGAATATGTCTTAGGTTCATTAATGTTAATGTCGGTTTGTTCCCAATGAAATGGTTACATATAAAAGAAATAGAACATGCTCATACTCCAATAACGACAAAGTCCTGTCCATCGTCCTTCCCTTCTGCAGTAGCACGAATATATCCTGTCCGCACGTGCTACAAAAAATCTTCCGAGGAATACACACAAAAAAAAATGTATCATGCACCAGATGATAATATGTAAAAGACAATGTCTGAGTGGTTAGGCGTGCTCGGATATGGAGGGATGTGTTTTATGAAATTTGGCCACTCAGCTTCACGAATTCGTGTGACGTTCCGGAGTTCCGCTGGCGTTCACGGCTTTCTCCCAGATCCGGCAAGGTCGACACACAGCACGTTCCTCCGCACCCGAGGAAGCGAAGGATGAAGCGGATAAAAGACTGATGCCGAAGGTGAAAGATGAAGAGATGTGTAAAACAGGAGTAGAATTAAACGGGTGTAAGATGAAACCAGACCCTGCAAGATAACAAATTTCTTAGATCTTCAACATGGTCACATCACTATTACCAACATCACCAACTTTCTAACACACTTACAATTGCACTAGCTTGCTCTATCAGTTTACAATTGATTTCCATCAAAATCGCTTATACGATGAACATCATCAACAAGAATGAAAATGTATACGACTAACCCAATCTGCCTTGACTAGTTATTCCCCAGGCTTAGTGCTTGCTGAATTTACAATTATATTAAATCCTAGAATGGATTAAAACAACAGCGTTAATCTTCATATTATACAATCACTTAGATCCCCGAAAATGCTCGTCAAAACTTGAACTCGTTTTACGATTTCTTTAAATAATAAATCTGCATTCACAAAAAATATCACAACTTCTAAATATGTTGCAATACAACGGTGTGCTGAAATAGAAATTACATAAATGGATTAATACATGGCAACACATATGATAGAGCAAACAGATGACGATGACAGCTCTACGATCCAATCATACGTGTGACCGGTAAACCTGAAATATTTAATTCAGAGCATATTAAATGAATCGCGCGCACAAAAATATTATTGAACTGGTAAATGTGCCTTAAATGCGATTAATATTGAAAGAATGGGTGGGGTCGCTATACGAAAAAATGATTTCGATCCATTTACCTCAACGCAGCCTTAGTGCCCACAGTTTTCGGACTCGCCCACGGAACGATGAAAACTCGTTCAGATCTCCCGAAAAAAGTAGCGGGTGCTGGTCGGAAGGGCTCTGTAGTGCCCCTTAGTCCCGCCTAGACTGATGTCTTTTCAAAAGGTACCTTGCTCTCGAACTTTCAGACCTTTCTACGACCAATTCCACACGTCCGGCTGATCAAAGATGGCAGGATTCAAACGTTACTATCTAACTGCACATGCGCGGCCAGATACACTACAGACACTGGGACATCTCGCGATTTGGGTCAGTACACTAACGGTTTTCGATGCACACAATAGTAAGTTCTTTTTTTATTAATACAAATGCAGTCTGCATGCGCTTGAAATATAAACGTAACTGCCGTAAAGCACAAACTGAACGAATTATTTTTGTCGTTTGGACATAGAAATATTACTCACGCGCCAGAGCGAATAACTCATGTATCGATTGCGTCATTTTCTTAATGACAAATGACCGAGCTTATGAATAAATGCACAGTCCGGTGTGTGAGAATTGGACTCTCGTACCAATGGAATGCCATGTGGGTGCCCGCACCCTATTTAACACAGTGGCAGTCATCCAAGGGTGGTGGCAGCATTGCTCCCCAGCTGGTTGTTCTGCAGTTAAGGCATACTCATCTGGTCCCACCTGCACCTTCGGCTTTTCTTTTTCTTGTCTGTTCTTTCATGCATACTACCAAGACGGTTTTTTTTTCAACGGAAGGCTGCACATTAGTTCATGCCAACAGGGCTTCCCATTGCACTCTTCACTATTAAAAGCAGGTTCATGGAGTCAGTCCATTCGCAGGATTTGAGTATTCGAACTTCGTGTAAAGAGCAGGACAGTGGCATGTATCACTGTTTCTGCCTACATATTAAGATGCAGAGAAAGCAGGGGGGACAAGAGTCCATCCCCACTCAAATATCTTTGCTATATTTTCATAACTGACACTTTTATTGAATTTCTTTCCATTCGACCTGAACGCGCACATCACAATTTTGAAACCATAAAAGCCCCTAATTCATTATCTTTGACCATTTTTTATTCTTTACAAATAGGTATTTCCTTGTACGAACGTCCCTTTAGAGATAGTCTGTAACAAAGATATATGGAATCTGCGTTGGTGAAACCGTTATTCGATTTAGACCACAAATCATATTGTTGACTATAAGACATGTGTTTGTATTTACAGCAAGGTTTGTCAGACGAATTAAACCTTTCTGCTGTTTCGTTGGCGGTACTGGACTTGCTAAACCTGAACTTCCCACTCTGTTGAATCCTACTGATACTTCACGACAGTCTTCAACATATACCAACTCTGCTCACTCTCATCTCTGCTAAAATGATCAGTTCCGCATATGCACTAACAACTGATTACAGCGATTCACCAACGTCATTGTGAATGTGGACATGGAGTCATTCCGTTTGCCATGCCACTGAAAGCAGAAGTCTTCTCACATACAGTAAAGGCAGTGTGCGCAGATATTCTTTGCACTATCTTCTGGTTCTTTGTCGTTTGTCGTTAGTCCTGTGTCGTCCTGTCCGATTTTTTTTTCCGCATCTTTTCTAAGGAGTGATTGCCACCTCTCTCCCTCTCTCTTCTTTTCTCCCTCCCTCACCCTCTCTCATCTCTCTCACACTCATGCACACCACACACACACACAAACCCACACACACACCACTACACACACACTACACACACACACACAATACAAGCATTTTATACAAGGCTTTACCAGAAATGCATGGAATCAGACATTGAAAATATGAAACAGAGGAGCATAGGTGTTAAGTAGGAAAGGAGGAAAGAAGAAAGAGAGAGAGAGAGAGAGGAGAGCGAGAGAGAGAGAGAGAGAGAGAGAGAGAGAGAGAGAGAGAATTGTGTCAGATGACTGCAACGTATTCACTAATTGTACTTTTCTGCAGACGCCTGTGTATAGCCAGCTCCTGTTCTCTATATTGTGCCCATATTATTTGTCCTGCCCCAAGCCCAGTCTTTCACTGTGAAGTAGGAGAACAATCCCTTGACCAACCGTAGTGTCGCTTACATGAAATACAAAAATGGCTACCAGGCAGCAAGCTTGCTATCGATATAACTAAGTTCCTTTCCTTTGCCTCCAAACCAGTCTGTTTGTCATCCATGATCGTTTGCTGTATAAACATCATCATCCAGTTTACGTCAATCAGCCCCCCGACGCTGCAGATGGTTGGGGAAAATGAAGAAGGAAACGAGCTCGTGACAACAGAACTACAAGATGCTGCTGTTTATAGGTGTTGTTTACATCATTTCTCATCTCCCTGATATGTGTCCAGACATCGCCATTGATAGCGTTTTTCCAGAATATTTATGCGTGTACAGACAGTACCTACAACACTTTTGTGGTGTGAAAAGATTTCATCTGTATCGCTTCTTGCTGAACTCACTATCAATTTTTTTTGCAAATCTTGCACTGAGCTCTGCATTCCGACGAACTCTGAAAGAGTTGTACCTTTGCTCAAGGAAGAAACAACCGTAACCTTAAGTAGAAATAAGGGTTTGGTTGTAAACTCCTCCCAGGCAATTGCTCTGTCACTTGAATTGATTGACAGTCGCTAGCGCATACAATAATGTTTGTGTGTCACTTTGTGGAATCCACCAAGCGAACGTTTTGCTTGATAAATGGCCACAGTCCACGTTACAGATGTTTTTGGGGGGATGGTGGAAGTGGCCTGGCCACACGCGCAAACAATCCCCCCCCCCCCTTCTCTCTCTCTCTCTCTCCTCCTCCTCTCTCCCTCTCTCTCTCTCTCATCTCTCACTCTCTCTCTCATTTCTTTCCTTTTTGCTTTTCTTTCCTAGACTATTTCAAAAAGAAAGCATCCCATCGTTTCACCCAGTTTAACAGCATAACATCAGCAGACTTCCACCTAGTACTCTGATCACAAATGAACTCTAACGCCTCCACCAAGGAATGTTCAGTAAACACTGACACGCTCTGGAAAGCATACATCTAATTCAATCAGTTAGTTTGTGTCTACAATGAAATGATTACTTGCAACAGAACCTGTCTCTAATATGTGATTGACAACGTCATGTAACATTACCGGAACCTTACGTGACCATGAACAGTTTTATCCTGTTTCAACAAGCAGAAGAGAACCTGGCTTCACAGCAAATCATCCAGCATGTCCGACTGGCTGGCTGTTGAGTTGGATTGGGTTTGGCTTTCCAGCAAAAGTTCCAACACGTCTACGTAACAAGCCGATTGAAGTTTGTTTAACCTACTAGCTTTGCAGTAAAATTTTCCAACGATGTTTGACTGGTTGGCTGTTGGAGGTTTTCTTCTCTTCTTCTGCGCTTGATTGAACTGGATGCTCAGAGCTTGTAACCACGCCGCCTAGATGAAGCCCCGCGGTCCTCTCCAGTCAGAACATGGGCTCCCCAAAGCTGCGCCTGTAACTCTGCTCCCCCTGGCCAGTTTTGTGTCGTAGAGCTTGCGAGTAACCATGAAGAGGACATGTTCAAAGAGTAGGTCCTGGGATCCAGTGCCGTATGGACACTGGTCATGGTAGAGATCTTCAGGCGTTAAGGTGGGCTCAGCATCTGCATTGGCCGTCCCTCAGTCTGAAGAGGATTGTCTGCTGTGCTTGGAGCTGTGGATCGGGTCGCACCACTCTCTGCACCCACCTTCTCTTCCACTGGGACTGAACCCTGGTTGTGGATATGTCTTGGCCTTCACCTCCTGGAAGGTCACGGTGGTCAGAACTGCTCCATTTTGGCTGCCTCCTGGAAGAGCAATCACCTTTTCGTTGCCCATGATCCACCATGAACGCACCACCGACGTGTAATGCAACTGTATTGAGAGTTCATGGAGGCAGCCTTGATGTCTTGCATATGCTAATCATTTCGTGTGTTCGAAGTCCCTGCAGCAGAGATTCGCAGTCTGTGAAAAACAACCTTCTGTGATTGGCTGGCCGTCCCCTAGAAAGATCCTCACTTCGTAGGAGTAAACATGCTATTGTCCTCCGCTCTGTAAGTAAGAGAGATCATACATAGGAAGGCCTTGTGTGTCAATCTTCCATTGGTGTGTCTGATGACGAACCGCTCCTCCATTCTGACAGCTCTTCTTAGGACCATCTGAAGACGGGGGCCACTCACTGGGGTTGTATTGGGTTGACAATCATCTCCTATGCTAGAGCTTTCATTAACTTGAAGGGACTTGACGGGTCCAAACGTTAAATGCCAGAACTTTTCGGTGATGATTGCAACATCTTCCAGGTGATTGTCGTTCCTCAAAATCTCTGGAAGCATCACCATTTCCAGCAGGAAGCAGGCACAGGTCTTCATTTCTGCGATGCAGCTTTTAGACTTGTGGTTGAAACACGTTTCTCTTTAGCCTGTTTTTGGTATGGTTTCTGCATCTTGGTGTGCATGGATGGATGCATATGCATGTAACATTTCACTGTGAGGAAAACCTTCTCCTTCGAGTCTGTCTTCGAGGAATGTAGACTATAAGATTCCTCCATGCTTGGATTGAGTCTGAATCCCACCCGTGATCAGTCGCAATCCTGCATTCTGCACTTTTGTTCAGCGACTGTGGTTGGTTCTTGGATGCAGTCCCATGCTGACCTGTTCCATACTCCAGGGTTGGTCTGACTAGATACCACGTACACCTTCTGCAGACTGCTGTTTGCGACCCAGATTACCGGCCAGCTTCTTCAGATGGCGAGCTTCCTGACTCTTTCGTTTTTCAAGTTCATGAGTGCGGACTCCAAAGAAGCCGCTTGGTCTAGCTGAGCCTAGGTATGGTTGGTTGTCTTCTTGTTCAGCCTCTTCATTTATTGTCAGGGCGATTTTCTGGCAGTGGCGACAGCGAGAAGACTGTTGGCCACTGTCTTGGTGGCATTGATTGCTACGCCCATCAGAGCCCATCTTCCGACGTGTCCAGTGCATCCTGCATCTGAGCAGCTGTGGTTAAATGTTCTGCACCACTCCAACAGCAAAGCGTCGCGTGGAGAGCTCTGGAGATGTGCTTGGTGAGCTTCTCATCGATGTCATCAATGAAGATGAGAAAGATGGTAGGAAATGACTCACCTTGTATACACCTTGAAAGTAAGGTGATTCGATGGCTGCTTCGCGGTCTTGGCGAAATGCTCGTACCTCTTACGAAAAATGTCGCTGATCATTCAGTGCGTTTTTCTTGGATGCAGATGACACGATGTTTTTGCTTTAGAAAACTTTTGCAGTCTGCTTCCTCTTGTTCCCTAGTCTTCTCATTCCACTGACCACGTAAGGGTGGTAGGAGGCTGGGTAGTCTGGTCAACCGCTCTACCTTCCTTCCCCCGATCCGACAGGTAACAAGAGGGCAAACCAGTCGCTTGGTAGCCCCCTTTGAGGCTAAGGCCCGCTCTGTCCTCCCCGGTTGTCACTGATAGGGACGTCGCCATGACAACAAGGTTCTGACGCATGATCCATGATCGATGTAAGCGTGTGTGACCTAATTTATCCCAGATCTGCGCCGTAGCTACACACTCCGTTTTCGGCAGCTGATGCAGTTGCCATTTAACTCATCGCTGGGTAAGGCTTGAGTCAGTGTTCAGGGCGATCCACACGCCGGTGGCCCTCACTCAGATTCCTTCATTTTGTGGGGCCTTACTCCTCCATCTGGACTGTCTAGCCCAGCTATCCTTGAAGAGAGCACGGATCTAGTTTTGATATAGCCCATATTCCGCTCACCGTTCCCGCTAGTGAAAACAACCCTGCCCCATGTCCCCCTGAGAAACACACACAATTAAACGTGCGAGAAGTGCGACTCGTATCACCCTTACTTAATGAAGAAAGGGATCTTCGCAGGTCGGTTGGAGGTTTATTAGTTAGACTTCGTTCACAGCAAATTCTTCCAACGCTATTTACTGGCTTGCTGTTGGAGTTTTTATATGCTTGGCTGTGCGTAAAATTTTCAAACAGGTAATACTTCTCGACGTTGTAATTTCTTTGTTTTGCTTCAGAGCAAATCTTCCAACAAGTGAAACATTTGAGAGATCCAGTGGCATACATAGACACTAAAACCACTGTCCTCCCTTGCTTTCCTACCAAATAGTTCCGATGATGTGGCGTTTAAGATTGGCGAATAACATGTGCATGCCTTGAAATGTTTGCTCAAGCACTGTTGATGATTACTTTTTTTCCGTCATGTGGCGCTATTATTGCATTCCATATACGTGCACACATATCTGCTTTGTATATTATATGAGTACATGACACATGCAATGTAAGATCCAGCAATGTAAAGCAATAACTTCAAGACCTTCCTATAAAGGGCAAACGATTAAAAAAAAAAAAAAGTTAAAGTGCATGATTTCTCACGCCACGTGCTCCCAAAACGAGAGGTTCAAGTCGCATTAACCCCATAACAGTTAAGGCCATATTCCGGTACCCAGTGCAATAGGAAACTAACAGGGAGGAGAATTCAGAAGAAAATTGAGTGGATGCAGTGTAGAATCAAACTGCCAAAATGGTTAATGGATGGTTCTGGCTGTAATTAATGAGATCACTACTTGGTCGGAACATTAATTGGGCTGGTTATTCAGTGTTTGAGGTGGATGCCAAATTTGAAGGGTTAGCTCTATGTCCAACGACTCGCTGGTCCTTCAAACTCACTGTCGTCCACCAGTCGCTCTGACCATAAGGTCTTTTGGGACAACACGTGAACTAAACATTTTGGAACTACGTGGTGAGAGAAATTCAGGTAATGTTGTATTTGTCACATGCGATGGACACTTACAGGAAGCTTCTGGAGGTCAATGCAAACGAGACAATCGGAAAGCCTGTGACAATTGTTGATAAACTAAAGTCGATATATTTCTGAGTTAACAGATTTGAGGAATTGATAAATCCATTGTTTATCTGCTTTTTAGGTTAGATAGTATTTTTGTTTTTCTTTTTTTCCAATCATTATATAGATATGAAATTTTTTGTTTAGTCAATAAAGATATAAAATGACAGGTCCTCCTCTGAAACTGCCATACCACTCAATTGTCCATTCAGGTACTGCTGATACTTGCAATATGCAGGTACCCTTTAAGGGCACTCATATATACCAAATTGCATATGTGTGTACGCATAAGTCCTGCACAAACACACGGGTACGTGCACACAACATAAACACACGCGCGTATGCAAACATTCACAATCAACACATGTTTCTGCATCTTTTTTAAAAAGCCACATAGTAGAACTATCTGCGTAAGAAAGGAGATGGAGGGGTGGTTTCAGGGTTTTTATATAGTATGTCCCTAGATCTCTCTACAAGTAAATACTGCAAAGATTTCCGCAAAACCCAAACAACCACCTCCAACAGCCAAGCCAGTAAAACACTGTAAGATTTGCTGCAAATCCAAATAATCCAACTATCATGGTCCAGCCAGTAACATTGTGAGACTATTTGCTGCGACGACGCCAAACAAATCAGACTCCAAGCGCTCAGGCAGCCCTATGCGAATATCTGCTGCAAATTAAGGTCCCTTGCTGTTACTGAATCAGGAAAAAGCCTACCCTTTTCATTGTCCGGGGAAAAACCCTTTTCCCATAGACATGAACGTTCATGCTATACGAGATTTTTGGGATTTCTTAAGACGGGTCAGCATTCTTGAAAGTTGAGTTTGCACACTTTGAGGGTCCATGTGATGTCAGTATTTCTTGAAAGGGGAATTTGCACACATTGATAGTCCATGTGAGACCAAACCCACCTAGCTGTCAGGTTGAGGTTAAGCTGGTAACTATTTGAAATGAGACCTATATCTTTCTTAAAGTCGATGCAGTTTGAAAAGCAAACAGAGAGAGAGAGAGAGAGAGAGAGAGAGAGAGAGAGAGAGAGAGAGAGAGAGAGGGGAGAGAGAGAAGAGAGAACGAACGAACAACGAACAAAATAATTTATTGCTTTAAACCAGTACAGTTTTTACCCAAAATGCAATTCGATTGACAAATAGAAAAATTTGAACGCAATGCATGTTCTTGACATGGAAACCATGACAAAATGGTCCTTTTCCAAACACAGTTCTGACATTTCAGGTCACTGGAACGGGGGCTGGTCACATGATTCCGTTTGGGGCGTGAGTCTTACCCCAGCTGTCATCCCGGGTTTAGAACAAGATCAGGCCGTGTTGCGTCTCCAGCGTCCGTACAGCACGTGCTGGGATGTCAGGGTGTGTTTGGCGAACACGTTTCCCTCGACGGAGACTGGCCAGTTTTATCCGTTCTTCTATCAGCAGGTGTCGTTCATCTTGCTTCACGAACCAGAACAAACATTCAACTGTCATGGGGCGAACACGAAATTCCAGCACCAGATCGTCCGATTCACAGAGAAGTACATCAGAATGATTTGAGCTGTCAAGGACGATTTTTCTAAAAAACGTGTTCTGCTCTTGTCTCTCAATCGCCTTTGTACACTTTTTATCCGTCAGGGTTGGCAACGTAGCTTTCACAATACTGACACTGAATCCTACCACTAGGCTGTCAAAAACCCGTTCGACGTCAGTGTCAGGTGGTGAAGAGGGGACAGAGCTGTCGGTACACTCACACGTGTCTACACTTTCAGTGCCATCATTTTAAGCTCAAATAATCAGTCCCCAAATCTTACTTGATCATCCGTTCAATGCAAGTGTGCAGCCACAGTGTGTTCCACTACTGGGTCATGTGCACACGGGTTTTAAAAGTCGCACATCAGTGGGAGAGGAAGTACCACAGAGGTTACAGTGGATTCTTCACATTTTCAGCTCAACTGCCTCTTTTGCTGCTGTGGGGCTCTCTTCTAAATCTCGTCGGATCTGGTTGGGTTTTTTTTTTTTTTTTTTTTTTTTTTTTCTGAAATACTGAACTTGCGTGTTGCGGTTCAGAACGGGATCCGCCATGTTTGTTGACATCTGGAGGGTGGCAGGCTTGAAAACGCAAGACAGCCACAGTATTTTCAGCTTCTCCTGCCACTTTCCAGCTGGGACGTTATTGTCCGTGAGCAATGCGTTAGGGTTTTCTCCACAGCTACTGGGGGTCCGAAAACTGCAGTTTGCGATGAAGCTTGGTGACATTTGTCGCAGATCAATCAGTGCGCCCCCCTGCTGCTTCTGCTCACGTCACGTGACCCCCGAGAGAGAGAGTGAGTGAGTGAGAAAAGCGAGAGATAACGCAGGCAGAGACAGAAACAAAGGACAAAGTGGAGCTGTGTAAAGTACAAGTCAAAAACATCTCCAATGTCATTTTGCCCACTTTATTTTTCACAAGACGTTCGCCTTGGTGGCACGCCAAATGTAAAAGACAAACTTAATGAACACATCAGCATTGTTTATTCATTTCACGATAATGACACATTTAAAAGTTGGGTTTTACACCCTAATAAAGTGTTTCCTGCTGAGCTGTTATTGTTTCGTTTCTTCCACGAGCAAACACACAACCCTCTCAGTTGTTCATTCGGAATGCAGCACTCAGGCAAGATAACAAAAACGTTGACAGAAGAGTTCAGGCAAGAAGCGACCCAGATGAATCTGTTCACACTAGGAAAGTGTTGGGGGTACTGTCTGTACACATAATATTTCCGGAAATGATTCAATGGCAATGTCCAAGGCATATATCAGGGAGTGAGAATGGTCTAAACAACACAGATAAACTGCAATCGTCGGTGGGCTGATTGACGTAAACTGACGATGATGACGAACAGCAAACGATGATGCGACCCCAAACAGACTGGTTTGGAGGCGAAGGAAAAGGAACTTTGTTATATCGATAGCTAGTTTGCTGCCCCCTGGTAGCCATTTTGTATTTTCATAAAGCGACACTAAGGGTTTGGGCAAAGGTCTGTTCTCCACTTTAGAGCGAAAGCCAGGGTTTGGGGCAGACAGATAAGGGGCACAATATAGGACAGGGTATGGCCACACACAGGCGTCTGCAGAAATTAAAATTAGTGAACAAGTTGCAGTCCATTGCATTCCTCTCTCTCTCTCTCTCTTTTCTCTCCTCATCTCTCTCTCTCTCTCTCTCTCTCTCATCTCTCTCTCTCTCTCTCTCCCCTCCTCTCTCTCTCTCTCTCTCTCTCTCTCTCTCTCTTTAGGAAAAGATGAGGGAGGTTATAGGAAAGGTATTCCACTATCTATCATTTATTTACACTCATGACTGTGTTCAAAAATAGCTTAAGCCAACTATAAACCAAACCTATGGGGTTTCCCTTTTCTGCTCTGTAAAGGTATTTGATCATCTGAATAGAAACACTGTGCCCTTAATATCTGAAATGGCATTTTGGGAAACTACTTTCTTGTGTTTAAAAACATGTACTTTGTGTTAAGGCAAATGTTTCAGTAGAAACATGACTGAAGCTATCCATTCTTAAGCTGGTGTACGGGTAAGGGGGATGTTCTTAATCCCATTTTTTTTTCTTTGTTTACCAACTTCAAAGTCCATGTTACTGAAAACGGAAACTGA
The DNA here is from genome assembly GCA_018398815.1 of Conus ventricosus. Taxonomy (NCBI): domain Eukaryota; kingdom Metazoa; phylum Mollusca; class Gastropoda; order Neogastropoda; family Conidae; genus Conus; species Conus ventricosus. The sequence goes on along the minus strand of JAFLJL010001142.1, from coordinate 351 downwards.
TGCATCTTTTTGGTTTGATCATTTGAACCCGTTTGTACTTTTTTTAGCTGACTAAGTTCGGGTTTGGGGTTTCAGATTTAGCTTTGCGGGTTTTTTGGTAACGGAAAAACATTTTATACTGTCAAATTCCATGTCCACTTTGTAGAGAAACTGAAGATGACTCGCGCTTGATTGCGTCGTCTCTGTTTTGGTTTAATCTAGAAAGAATTGATTGCAGCAAAATTTACAAAACCTGACCTTTTAAATCGAGCCTTTGGGGCACGCATACAATCTTGTCGTTAAAATCTATCATATGTCTAACAAGCCTGTTTTTAGAATGAGAATTTTTGCATCATATACCATTTCTATTAT
>JAFLJL010001141.1:0-16747 GCA_018398815.1 Conus ventricosus | reverse complement strand
TAAGATTTTACGGCAGAAAGATTTTTAACAAAGTTTCTGGTTTCTTTGTAGACGATGTCATTTAACGAGATGTGTGAAGTTGGTTTTTTATTTTTTTTTTTTTTTATTTTTTTTTTTATGACTGGGTGAGTTGATTTTAACGTGGTGACAGCCCTGATGTGGACCTTTGCGGGCGGCTGGGCTAAAGCAACATTATCTTATCTTATCTTATCGGGAGAGATAGTTTGGATGACTTCGTAGTTTTTGTGCGACCACAACTTATAACCTTGGCAACCGCATTTCCTGAAACATTTCTTGGAAAAAAGTCTGGCTCGCTCGCGTTCTGCATAGACAGTCGCGGCATTGTTTTCGCACGACTTCGCCTGGTCGAATGACAGCTGATACTGTTTTCCAGTCGGCATGACTTCAAACCCACCATTTGAGACCAAAAAAAAACCCACAAAAAAAACGTGCTACGTTCAGTCTCGGCCCCAGTGGCAAAAACGTGTTTTGGGCGATTTACACGTGGGCGTCACACGAACGTCGGCAAGCGCGGAGAAACCGAGGCAGTGTGAATCTGTGTCCCTTACAAATTGTGTTAACAAATCAAATCCAAATACACATTTTTACCAAATGGGAAATCGGCAAATCAAAACGGTGCGTTTTTAATGTTGTTCAGTATATTCTTTATGACATTCTCACACTGCAAATCTGGACCAAAGTTTGTCAAGTAATGAAAACCACAATTTGTGTGTGTGTGTGTGTGTGTGTGTGTGTGTGTGTGTGTGTGTGTGTGTGTGAAAGAGAGAGAGAGAGAGAGAGAGAGAGAGAGAGAGAGGGTGAGAAAGACAGGGAGACAGCAATAAAACTTACCATGCTCAGCACCAATGTGAAGGAGATGGCAAACGCAGCCAGCAGAAATCATCTGTGGTTGTTCCTTCAGCAGATGCCCGTACTCGCCTTCTTTCTGGCCAACCATCACGTTAGCATTGTCTGATCCCAGAGCAAGGCAGTTTTCCCATGGGATCTTATGAACATCTTCCAGCTCATAATTGATAAGGCCAAAGATTTTGGCTCCTGAAAATACATAAAGTTGGGTCACAAAATGTACTCGGTGGTTTGTGTGTGCGTGCGTGCGCGCGCGCAGCTTGTGTGTGTGTGTGTGTGTGTGTGTGTGTGTGTGTGTGTGTGTGCGTACATCATGTGTGTGCGTAGATGTGTGTGTGTATGTGCAGGCAGGCATGCATGCGCGCGCGCGTGTGTGTGTGTGAGCACATACCTGGAATTTGATTTTTTTTTTTTTTTTTACATACATACAGGCACATAAGACAGAGAGACTCGGAGACAGAGACTCGGAGAGACAGAGAGAGGGAGGGAGGGAGATAGAGAGACAGACAGAGGAGGAGAGAGAGAGAATCAGTCTAATATAAATTAACCTGCCCTCACACACTGGCACAGCAAGTAGATCAGATCTCACTTCAATGTGTCTGGATCAACAGTCCGCACAACTAAAGGGAACAGTTTTGAATTTCCTCTGTCATTACTGCCATCAGTTGAACAACATCATCACTTCTCCGCGCGTGACATCCAAGTTACTGCTTGTTGAACTTGAAGATTCACTGGTGTTTGGTTTAGTGAAAAAGTCACTGATTTTTGGCGTTTTTGTGTTGTCTGTCGAGTCTGACGGCGATACATACCGAGCGGAGCATGTTTGTCTGAGTTGATGTGGCGCCGACAGTCATCTCTGCTGCCAGATTTCGCTGAGAAATCACACACACACGTCTTGCAGAAGGCAAACGAAACTCCTTCACTCTTCAAATCAATTGTCACGTCGTCTCCACAGACTTTTAAGTGACTCGGGTGTGTGCATTTCTTTAAAAAAAAAATCCGACTTATTTCAAAGACAGCATTCATACCACACCCCTCCCCCCTAACTTACCTACCGGCTAGGCCCCCCCCCCCCCCCCCCCCCCCACACACAACACACGAGCTATGTGTGGAGCTGCAGGAAGGCTACCCACGTTCACCTTTTCAAGAGGGGTTGCCCCGCACCCTATCCTGCCCCAGAACAAGCATTAGGCTAGTCCGGGCCCGCCATCCATTCACACACACTTCCACATGACAACGCATACAGTGGCTGTATTAAAAAAAAAAAAAGAAGTTTGCTTAGCTCCCTCCGGCTGCCGGTAGTGAATTCCAAACTGGGATGGTGCGGTGAAAGAAGCTATACTTCAGAACGAAGCTTATTTCTCAAAGCATTGGATTTTAAAAGCATTTGAACTGATAATATATATATATATATATATATATATATATATATATATATATATATATATATATATATAAACTGCAAAAGAAAAACAGATGAATTCGGTTATTTCATGAAGTGATTTATGGGTGATTCAACTTGCTAAAGGGTCAGTCACACAGCGAAAACGCATGAATAATGCACGAATTACGCATAGATTTTCGTTTCTGCGCGGAGCGTGCGTTGTATGCGTAATTTGTCGGTGGAACGAACGTGGGCTGTCAGTGATTGTAAGTGGATGTGCGTGGAAGGCGGTTTGTGCGTGATTTTGAGTTTTGAACGGTTCAAAATTTTTCCGACGCATAACTGTGCGTGGGTATGCGTAATTCATGCGTAGTTTATGCGTCGAGTATGCGTGATTATGCGCGGGACACGCGTCGGCCGTCAGTGCTTATGCGTGGGAACTAGTTCGAAACCGCGCACGTCCACGTCCGTCCACTGACGCCCCACGTTCGTCTCACGCATGAACCGCGCACGTATCACGTTCATTCCACTGACATCCACCGACAATCACTTACAAAACTGACGAATAACTGACATATCACTGACGGACAACGCATAACGACGCACATCCACTGACGGGGGACGCATTTGCCACGCAGTGCCACGCAAACCCGACGCATGAATAACTTACATGGACGCACGACTAACTGACACAAAACTGATGAATCACTGATCTTCCACTGACGATCCACTGACATCTCACGTATGATTTTTGGCATATAAAAGCATGCATTTCGGGCACTTTTGCCATTCCAGACCTTGCTGCCAAGGGGTCCATATCACTATGAACCATCAAAGAAGAGATGTTATGGTGTTCCTGCTGCAGAACCAGAATGCCCAGATGGTGCAACTTCAGCAGATGTTGGTCAGGAGAAGAAGACGCAGGAGAAGACAACAGATCCGGGCTGTCTGGACCAGAAACTGGATCACTAGAAGACCAGAGCAGGGCTTGTATGACCGTCTGATGGTGGAGCTCAGAAATGAAGACCCAAGATCCTTCCAGAACTTCATGAGAATGCCTCCAGACATGTTTGATGAGCTTTTTGCGGAGACTGACCCCCAGGATCACCAAGAAGACTACAAACTGGAGATCCATACCTCATCGTGCTCGGCCATCCACTCCAGTAGGTCTTCTTCCACCTTAGCTTCAATGGAAAAGTCACGTTTGGCTATGGCTTTTTTCTTTGATTTGCCTTTGCTCTTGCCCCCAGGGCGTGGATCTTCTTCAGACATCTCATCAGCAGCAGTACCAACAGCAGGGTCAGCAGGAGGGGCAGACTCATCTGAATCCACAGCATGAGCTTCCACTTGGATTGACAGATCAAGAGGTGGAAGGGTAGGCGACCTCCTAGCAGCCGCATCAGCAGCAGGTTTTTCAGCAACAGCGGCCTCTGGTTGATCTACATGGACTTCAGCCTTCTTCTTTGAGGGCAAGCGACCTTTCTTGGGTGGCATCTTTTTCAAATAGTCTTCACAGCATCAACCAACGTGTAGTGCTCTGGATTGGCAAAAGGAGGAAATCCCGTGGGGGACCGCTTTTTATATGCGCGGAACGGATGCGATAGTGACGCCGAGGGTGCGTGTTCCGTGCGCGATCTGTCAGTCATTCATGCGTCGGGCATGCGCGGAACGAAAGTGCTTGTGCGTGGAACGTTCGCGAAGCGTGCGTCTCTGTCAGTGATTCATGCGTCGGGCGTGCGTAGGATGTTCGTGGAATACTGCACCGTATTTGCTAGGATGCGTAGACGTGCGCGATATGTCAGTGATTCGTCGGTGATTGTAAGTGATTAATGCGCGGTTCATGCGCGATTCATGCGTGATTCGTCAGTGATTTCTTCCCCCGACACCACGAAAAATTGGTCAATATCTCGGCGCACAAGCCCGCACAAACCCAATTTGTGCGCGATTTGTCAGTGATTCGTGCGTGGTCGGCTGTGTGACTGACCCTTAACCTCAGCTATTATGTCACCCATAATATTAAAACTCCCTTCAACAATTGGCCCACAGAAGATACTCAACAGAGCTTTGACAAGTACTGTCAACAACAGATAGCGAGTTTCACCTGAGCCACACTTCAGTTGAAAGATTTTCTTCCACCAATCGACATCGAGGCGGAAATCAGGTGCTGTACCATCACTGTCCAAGTGAGTGGTCTGCTGATCACATGCACATTTTCTCAACTCTCCATCCAGTTGTCCTAAGACCTTGCTTATCCACAGGTATTACATTGGGGAGTTGTTCTGCCAGTTGCAACAAGGAAGAGATTGTTGCAGAGGATCTTTGTGCTCCTGGATCAAGTGCAGAAAGATTGATCAAGTTCTTGTTAAGGAGGGGAAGCTTCAGAAGGTGTTTGGCTCCAGAAATGTAGCCACTTTGTAATGCATGAAAAAAACCGGTCCAACCAATCATTTTTCTTTTTGTCTTGACTGCACTCTCTCAATGGACTGAAACAAAATTCTCCAGCGCCAGGTTGTCTGTCTCGAACTTGAATACTTCTGTCTTCAGGATCTAGTGCATAAAGTTCAGAAGCACTACACTCTGACAGATGGCATGGGTCAATGAACAAAGAGAAGAAATGCTTCATTACCATAAATATTTCTTTATGCAGTTTATGCACAAGGGGCTTCTCTGACTGGAAAAGTTTCACAAATCCTGAAAATTGTTTCAAGACACCTGTATGTCTGTACTGCAATCAGGAATTCTTGGCGTCTGTGGCGTCCTTGTCTGATACTTGATTCTCTCTGGCTTTGAACAGTCAACCTTCTTCAAGGCTGAGACTGAATGCTCTGCTCTCAGAAACAGACTCAAGAAATCTCTGGTGAGACTGTACATCTTCACATGTAGCCCATTGCAGTCGGCTGGGCTATAAGCATCTCTCCCTCCCTCTCTCTCTGTCTGTCTGTGTGTCTGTCTGTCTGTGTGTGTTGTCTGTCTGTCTCTCTCTCTCTCTCTCTCTCTCTCTCTCTCTCTCTCTCTGGCACACTCCAGATATGAAAATCAATGTCATAAAACACAGCCACATGATTTGCAGTCTGAGAGAACAGAAAACTGCTGAATGAGTAACACTCCTATTCATTTTCCAACTATGGGGCCAGGATCAAGAAATCACTGTCTCAGGATCTACTGCATGCACTTACGAAATGTACACAATTTAACTACATGTAAGCTGCAGAAAATGTGTAAAATTTCAAGACTCTACCTGAATGTTATTGTGGATTCTTTACAGGCAGGATTTTTAGCCCACATGATATTGGTAGAAAAAAACATTGTGTAACAGCTGGAATGGTTTCCTGTGAAGGTACTGGGTCCAAAATGCACAAGAGAGTGTTTGTTGTTATAGGTGGTGCATGCATTATGGTCGTGTATGATGTTTGGAGCATTATCACTCAATGAACAGGAAACACGGGCATCACAGAAAATGTCCATACAAGAACAGCCACTGCCGAACAAAACAAGGTTCATGCATGGTTCTGTTTGTATCATGCATCCCTCTGTACCAGACTGTCATGCACGTGCACTGTCTGGACCACCATTTGGTGGTGGTGTATGAAAACCAGCATGGAAGACACAGATTGAAGACACCTGGTCCTGTCCTGGTTTAGGAGGCCACACCGAAGATTTGTTTGATGCACAGCACTTGTTCAAACGTTCACTTCAGCATGCTCTGGAGAAATGACTGTGACAACGAAATATCCAGTGTGGTTTGAAAAGGTGTTTTAATGAGTTTGTGTGTGTGTGTGTGTGTGTGTGTGTGTGTGTGTGTGTGAAATATGACTTGAATTAAGTTGAAAGTGATGATATGAAGATTCTTTTTCGTGATGTTCCCCCTGACAATATTTTTAACTTCCTAAAAGAAGACCCTCCGGGGGTTGCGACCTTGTCGTGGTCGGAGGGCTTGCGCGGTCCAGTGATCCCTTAGGCTTTGCTGGCGGGGGCATCAATACTTGGAGATAGGCTGGGTTTTTTTTCAAGCTGCTGCTAGGTCCGAAAAGCCAAGATGCTGTCTGGCCTAAGCGTAACGTGGTAAGGAGTTGATGCCCCTGGTAGGGCTTCTCATGTCAGATAGGCTAAGGGTGAGGATCCTGACTAAGAGTAACCCGCCTTTCTCCTTTTCTTGTTTTCTGCCTTCTTATTTGGCCCTTTTCTATCTTCGTCTCCCCTTCAAGCCTTCTTTTCCACACTCTTTTTCTCTCTGTGGTCTCCTTAAGATCCGCCGCGTTTGCCGTGCGGTGCGACCTGTGTCGGAGGGGAATGAGATCCTGGTGATTGAGAGGGCCAGCGCTCTCAACACATCACTTTGGCTCGGACCTCTCCTAGACAGGGAGTACACTTTGGCCCGGGTGTACTAATCGGCTCCCCTTCTTGGGGCTGGGTCAAGACAGACAGTCCCCCTACTGGCCAAGTAAACCCCTGCAGTGCTCAGCTCTCTGTTCCCGGGAGTTGAGCATGATCAGGGGGGATAGGGTTGGTGGCTTCTGTTTGTCGTATGTCTCTCCCGAAGCCTGGAAGGGGTCAAGACATTGGTTTCTTGGCCCTGGCCCCTTAGTTGGACTCCAAGGTGGGTGGGTAAGGGAGGGATGAAACACAATAAACTCAATATGGCTTTCTCAAAAAATATCCCCCCCAAAAAGAAGAGGAAGGCAGCATCCCCTATTTCAGGGGATTTCAATTCTGACAGTGATTCAGATACTGAGGTACGACAGAAGACAGGTTTCTGGGCTTCCTGGCTGGTGATGGAAGGGACGGAGCAGGAAAGACCCCTTTCAGCTCTGAGCCCTTTTGCTATCCAAAAGGGCTTTCAAGGTATAGCAGGTGACCCTCGGTCCATCAAGAGGTTGAGAAATGGCTCGTTTCTAATTCAATGTAAATCACAAAAACAATCTGAACAGCTGCTGAAGGCAACAAAACTAGTGGACAGGGAGATCAGGGTAACTCCCCACAAACAGTTAAATTCATCGAAAGGCGTGATTTGCTGTCGAGAGTTAACAGGTGTCTCAGAGGCAGAAATTAAGACGGAACTGGCGTCCCAGGGTGTGACGGAGGTGCGCAGGGTGACTGTAAAGAAGGGTGCAGAAAGAGTGGCCACCAACACCCTCTTTCTGACATTCTGCAATCCTGTGCTGCCTCCGGTCATCAAAGTCGGCTACCTGAATGTCCGGGTTCAGTTATATGTTCCGTCCCCGTTGAGGTGCTTCAGGTGCCAGAAGTTTGGCCATGTCAGGGACCGCTGTTCAGGGCAAGAGGTATGCGGTGTTTGCTGCAAGGCAACCCATGATGCGCCGTGTCAAGATCCGGCACATTGTGCTAACTGTGGTGGCGACCATCCCTCCTCTTCACGAAACTGTCCTCTTTGGATTCAAGAATCCGCAATCCAACGAATAAAAACTGAAAAGAAAATTTCCTTTTTTGAAGCCCGGAAACAGGTTGTGGGCAGTCAGAAGCCGACAGCTTCTTCCTATGCTTCGGCTGTAAAGAAAGTTCCCACAATTCCCACTCGGTCAGTCTGCTGCCAGACTGACGAATTCATGTTTTCAAAGACATTGCAAGTAAGATCTGTCAATTCTGGTGGTAGCAGGTCCACCACCTCCCAACCTAAAGTGAATGCCCCTGGTGGAGGCAAAAAATCCGCCATCCCTCAGACTGCCCAGCAGTCTACAACATCTGCTGCTGGGCAGATTAAAAAACCAGCATCCCTACCTCGAACTCCTCTGTCCAGTGCCCGTGCGGGCAAGGGAGTTCAATCCAGTGTGGAGATGAGGAAGAAGCCTCCCCCGTCTCCCAAATCCAGACCTTCTTCACCTGTTGGCAAGTCTGCCAGCAGGTCTGAAGACCACAGTCCAGTGAAACTAACCAACAAATTTACACCCTTAGATGCAGATGTTGATGAGGAGATGACCTGATCTCTCTCCTTTTCGTCCTCTGCGCCATGGATAGTACAATATTCCATTGGAATATCCGTGGATTAAATTCCAACTTTGAGGAGCTGCAGCTTCTGTGTCAATCTATAAAACCTTCCATCGTGGCTCTTCAGGAAACTCAAATTCAAAGCCAGAAGACCTTCACTTTTTCTGGCTTTAATATTCTTTCAAAACCTGCACAACCATCCACGTTGGGACTGTCGGGCGGTGTTGCTCTTCTCATACACAAAACTCTACTACTGTGTAGTCCTGTCGCTCTGTCTACCTCCCTTCAAGCTGTTGCTGCGAGAGTCACTCTCCACAAGACTGTCACAATCTGTTCCATTTATCTACCTCCTTCTGTCCCGGTTTGTCGTCAGGACCTTGTCAGTTTGATAGGTGAACTTCCTCGACCTCTTTTGCTGTTGGGTGACTTTAACGGTCACAATCCTCTTTGGGGTAGTGTCAGTTCGTCATCCAGAGGTCTGCTAATTGAGGATGTCCTTTCGGATTTGGATTTGTGTTGTCTGAACGACGGATCCGCAACTTACTTCCACTCTTCCACAGGTTCACTTTCGTGTTTAGATTTGTCGGTTTGTGATCCCTCAATGTTCATGTGCAGCTATATGTGCCGTCCCCATTGAGGTGCTTCAGGTGCCAGAGGTTTGGCCATGTCAGGGACCGCTGTTCTGGGCAGGAGGTATGTGGTATTTGCTGCAAGGCAACCCATGATGGGCCGTGTCATGATCCGGCACATTGTGCTAACTGCGGTGGCGACCATCCCCCTTTCACGAAACTGTCCCCTTTGGATTCAAGAATTGGCTATACAACGATTAAAACGGAAAAGAAGATCTCATTTTTTGAAGCCCGAAAACGGGTTGTGGGCAAGTCAGACGCCGACAGCTTCTTCCTATGCTTCGGCTGTCAAGAAAGCTCCCATAGTTCCTACTCGGTCAGTCTGCTGCCAGACTAAATGAATTCATGTTCTCGAAGACATTGCAAGTAAGATCTGTCAGTTCTGGTGGTAGCAAGTCCCCAGCTTCCAACCCCAAAAAGACTGCCCCTGGTGGAGGCAAAAAAATCCGCCACCCCTCAGACTGCCCAGCAGTCTACAACATCGCTGCTGGGCAGATGAAAAAAACCAGCACCCGCACCTCGAATTTCCCATGTCCAGTGCCCGAGCGGGCAAGGGAGTTCAAAAACCCAGTGTGGAGATGGTGGAGATGAAGAAGAAACCTCCACCATCTCCCAAATCCAGACCTTCTTCGCCTGTTGGCAAGTCTGCCAGCAGGTCTGTAGACCAACACTCTCCTGGAAACTAACAAACCCAGTTCACTCCATGGGAAGCGAATGTTGAGGAGGAGATGACCTGATCTCTCCCCTTTTTCGCCCTCTGCACCATGGATAATACAATATTCCATTGGAATATCCGTGGTCTAAATGCCAACTTCGAGGAGCTGCAGCTTCTGTGTCAGCCCTCTAAAACCTTTGTCGTGGCTCTTCAAGAAACTAAAATTTCAAAGCCAGAAAAACCTTTACTCTTTCTGGCTTTAATATTCTTTCGAAACCTGCACAACCATCCACGTTGGGACTGTCGGGCGGTGTTGCCCTTCTCCTACACAAAACTTTGTTGTATAGTCCGGGTCACTCTGTCTACCTCCCTTCAGGCTGTAGCTGCGAGAGTCACTCTCCACAAGACTGTGACAATCTGTTCTCTTTATCTCTCACCTTCTGTCCCGGTTTGTCGTCAGGACCTTGTCAGTCTGATAGAAGAACTCCCTCGACCTTTTTGCTGTTGGGTGCCCTTTAACGGTCACAATCCTCTTTGGGGTAGTGCCGGTACGTCACCCAAGGTCTGCTAATTGAGGATGTCCTTTCAGACTTGGATTTGTGTTGTCTGAATGACGGATCTGCAACTTATCTCCACTCTTCTCGGGTTCACTTTCGTGTTTTGGATTTGTCGGTTTGTGACCCCTCGCTGGTCCTGGACTATGAGTGGTCTGTCCATGACGATCTGCACGGAAGTGACCATTTCCTGTCCTTCTACAACCTGTAATAACTGAAACACGTCTCTGTCCCCTCGCATTTAAATTATAAGAAAGCAAACTGGGATCTATTTGCAGCTACTGTTTCTAAGGGGTTCCAGGACACTGATTTTTTTCAGAGTCCAGACCCTGCAGAATCTCTGACTAACACTTTGATCAAATGTGCTAAAGCCTGTATTCCAGTGTCTTCCGATAAACTTCAAATGCCCAAACACCCTGGTTCGATTCAGAATGCCAACAAATTTCCAAAGTTAGAAAACGGGCTCAGCGTCAGGTATACCAACGACCTTCGGGTCCCCAACGCTCGAGCCCATCAGAAATCCGTGCTAAAATCGGACACACTTTTAAAATCAGTAAACGTCGGTCCTGGGAAGCTTCTGCTCCAGGCTGACATCAAAACTTCTAAGAAAAAAGTGTGGAACATCATTAAGAAAATCAAAGGGAAGAACCACCTGTCCCACTGTGAACCTCTCAAGTTTTCGGATTCTTTAATAACAGAAAAGAAAGCAGTTGCTAATCTGCTTGCTTCAACCATTGAAAAGAATTCCCCCCTCTTCTAATAAATCAGTACTTTGTTTAAACACAAAGCCTAAAAGAAAAAAATCTCCCTGCAACTTTTCATCCGACAAAATGGAAGACTACAATCTTCCTTTTACATTAAACGAGCTGAAATCTGCCTTACTCTCTTGCAGCGGATTTCCCCTCCAGGTATAGATGACATACATTATCAACTATTGAAACATCTTCCGCAAGAAGGTCTGAATATCTTGTTACGGTATACAACCACGTGTGGACTACAGGTTGCTTTCCACCCTCTTGGCGGACAGCTCTCATTATTCCCATCCCCAAACCTGGAAAAGATCTTTCTAATCCATCTAACTACCGTCCATAGCTTTGACCAGCTGTGTCTGTAAATTGATGGAAAAAATGGTCAATGCTAGGCTCATGTGGAACTCGAAAACCCATGGGCCCCTTGGCGAAAGAACAGTGTGGTTTCCGCAAACATCGTAGTACAGTTGACCATTTGATTTCTCTGGAATCTACACTTAGAAACGTTTTTTTAAACGACAGCAGCGTGGAAATTTTTTCTTTGACTTGGAAAAGGGCCACGATACCCCCGAAGCGGGATATTTCTGATCTCCACATCTGGGTTTTCGGGGTCATTTTTCCGTCTTTTTTAAAAATTTTTTTGGGCAGAACGACAGTTTAAGCCCGGGGTTTGGGCCCCACTCTCCTGAGTCCACGGCGGGATTTGGGGTTTTCCCAAGGGGGAGCATACATCTCCTCCCCTCTTTAGTTTTAAAGATAAACAACTTTGTGAAATCATTCACGGGGTTCCCGACTGCCATTGTTTGGTGATTTTGCTGTTCCCAACGGGAACCCTGTACCCGAGTGTCCAGCGCAGGCCCCCAGCTTTGCGTAGATAAAACCATGGGTGGGAAAAAAGATGACAAGGGTTTTTCACCTTTTCTGCTAAAAAAACCCCAGTTATTCACTTCCATAATTTCCGTCAGTTTTTTCCCCAGATCCTAACTTAAAAGTGGGGAAATCCCCCCCATTCCCGCTTTTTAAAGAGGCCAAAATTTTCTGGGAGTCATTTTTACCAAAAATTTAAACTTTCTCACCATATTAAAAACCTCAAAACTGCTTGCCAAAAGGCACTAAAATTTTCTGCGGGTGTAGCACACACCGCTGGGGGCTGATAAAAACTTTGTTGCACCTCTACAGGCCCGGCCGTTCCCCAGCGGGACTAGGGTTGTGTGTGTACGGCTCCGCAAATCATTTTACCTCAAACCTTGGACCCTATCCCCATAAAAGGGCTTCGTTTCTGTCTTGGAGCGTTCCGCACCACCCCTGTGTACAGCCTGTACGCAGGGCAGGTGCCTTAAAGCCCAAACCGCAGGCGAAACGTCTTAAATTTATTACATCCGCGTTCTCAAACCGCGAATCCTGCCTATGACGGGTTTTTTTTGCCCCTCCGTTCCAAAGAAGTTTGAAACAAAACCCGAAATGATTCCGCCGTTGGGTTTCGTATGCAGCCTCACGTGGGGGAATGCGGGTATAACCGGGGGTTAGTTTCCGATTTTTCCAAGTTTCCGGATCAAACCCCCTGGACCTTTTTCACACCCGAGATTCGTTTTGACTCGCAGCTTTCCGTAAGGGCTACCACTTCCCCGGCGTACAAGGGTTTGTATGCCGGGTCTGTTCCAAATTCCCATCCATCAAAAAATTTTTTACTGACGGTTCCAATCTGAGGTGGAGTGGGCCCGTGCAGCTACGCCCCGGGGGTCCTCCAATAGTTGGAACATATACATTCAGATGCTTCTGTCTATTTTGCTGAACTTACTGCTCTAATACTGGCTTTGAAAATAAACTCCCATTCTTTTCCCAGGAGGGACTTTCTGGTTCTGCGGTTTCCCGTCACTTTGGAGGCCATAGCTGGGGCCCCAACCTTCAGCATCCGAACTTTTACTTTTTTTTGAACTTTTTAGCAAGTTGAAGGCGGCGGTTTTCAAAATTACTCTTGGCCTTGGTTTCCCGGCCCTTTTGGGATCGGGGGGAACGAAATGGTTGATCGTTTAGGCCCAAAAACGCCACAAGAAAGGGAAATGTCCCCAAAACTTATATCCCCCGCTCAGGTGAAACCCAAAATTTAAAGATTTGTAGAGACCCCTGGCAGGAGGATTTGGAAAACACAGACGAATAAAAAACTCTTTCGATCCGTCAAAAACCCTTAAAAACTTCCTCCCCCTACGGGGTGGCGTAAAAAGGAAACGGTTTTTGGGGCTGCACCCGGCCTTTGTATTTTTCCCATTCTTTACCTTTTAAAAAATGAAAACTCCCTGGTGCATTCCAGTCCATGCACCCCTCACATGAAACATGTCCTTTTGAGTGTTGGGACTTCACGTTGAGCACAAAAATTTACAGGGAGTCCATGAAATCCTGTTCAGGGAGTCCCCCTGATGTGTCCTTGAGTTTTTTTAGAGGGGTTAACATTTTTTTATTGATTTAAGATTTTCGGAAAAAAATTTTTTAAAAAATTTCTGGTGCGTTTGTAGACGAAGCATTTAATGAGATGTATGAAAGTGGTGTTTTTTTTTTTTTTTTTTTTTATGACTGGTGAGTTGATTTTAACGTGGTGACAGCCCTGATATGGCCCTTTGCGGTCGGCAGGGCTATAAGCAACATTATCTTATCTTATCTTGTGATCCCTCGCTGGTCCTGGACTATGAGTGGTCTGTCCATGACGATCTGCACGGAAGTGACCATTTCCCTGTCCTTCTACAACCTGTAATAACTGAACACGTCTCTGTCTCTCAACATCTAAATTACAAGAAAGCAAACTGGGATCTATTTGCAGCCACTATTTCTAAAGAATTTCAGGACACTGATTTTCTTCAGAGTCCGGACCCAGCAGAATCACTGACTAACACTGTGATCAAGTGTGCTAAAGCTTGTATTCCAGTGTCTTCCGATAAACTTCAAATGCCAAAAACACCCTGGTTTGATTCAGACTGCCAACAAATTTCCAAAGTTCGAAAACGGGCTCAGCGTCAGGTGTACCAACGACCTTCGGTCCCAACGCTCGAGCCCATCAAAAACTCCGTGCCAAATCGAGACACACTTTTAAAATCAGTAAACGTCGGTCCTGGAGAAGTTTCTGCTCCAGGCTGACATCGAAAACTTCCAAGAAAAAAGTGTGGAACATCATTAAGAAAATCAAAGGGAAGAACACCTGTCCCACTGTGAACCATCTCAAGTATTCCAGTGTCTTCCGATAAACTTCAAATGCCAAAAACACCCTGGTTTGATTCAGACTGCCAACAAATTTCCAAAGTTCGAAAACGGCTCAGCGTCAGGTGTACCAACGACCTTCGGGTCCCAACGCTCGAGCCCATCAAAAACTCCGTGCCAAATCGAGACACACTTTTAAAATCAGTAAACGTCGGTCCTGGAGAAGTTTCTGCTCCAGGCTGACATCGAAAACTTCCAAGAAAAAAGTGTGGAACATCATTAAGAAAATCAAAGGGAAGAACACCTGTCCCACTGTGAACCATCTCAAGTTTTCGGACTCTTTAATAACAGACAAAAAAGCAGTTGCTAATCTGCTTGCTTCAACCATTGAAAAGAATTCCTCCTCTTCTAACAAATCAGCCACTTTGTCAAAAACAAAGCCCTAAAAGAAAAATCACCCTGCAACTTTTCGTCCGACAACATGGAAGACTACAATCTTCCTTTCACGTTAAACGAGCTGAAATCTGCCTTACTTTCTTGCAGCGATTCTTCTCCAGGTATGGATGAAATTCATTATCAACTCTTGAAACATCTTCCGCAAGAAGGTCTGAACATACTGCTACAGGTATACAACCATGTGTGGACTACAGGTTTCTTTCCACCCTCTTGGCGGAAAGCCCTCATTATTCCCATCCCCAAACCTGGAAAAGATCTTTCTAATCCATCAAACTACCGTCCCATAGCTTTGACCAGCTGTGTCTGCAAATTGATGGAGAAAATGGTCAATGCTAGGCTCATGTGAAAACTCGAAACCGATGGCCTTTTGGCGAAAGAACAGTGTGGTTTCCGCAAACATCGGACTACCGTTGACCATTTGATTCGTCTGGAATCTACACTTCGGAACGCTTTTTTGAACAGACAGCATGCAGTGGCAATTTTCTTTGACTTGGAAAAGGCCTACGATACCACCTGGAAGTCGGGGATACTTCATGATCTCCATGATCTGGGTTTTCGAGGTCATCTTCCGCTTTTCATTCAAAATTTTTTGGCAGAACGACAGTTTCAGGTCCGGGTTGGCACCACTCTCTCTGATGTCCACGAGCAGGAGTTGGGTGTTCCACAGGGGAGCATACTGTCTCTGCCCTCTTTAGTATTAAAATCAACAACATTGTTCAATCAGTTCAGCAGGGTTCAGACTGCTCATTGTTTGTGGATGATTTTGCTGTCTACGCAACTGGAAGCCTGTACCCGAGTGTCCAGCGCAGGCTCCAGCTTTGCGTAGATACAATCCATCGGTGGGCGGATGAAAACGGTTTCACCTTTTCTGCTTCAAAGACACAGTGTATTCACTTCCATAATTTCCGTCAGTTATTTCCAGATCCTGAAATTCAAGTCGGGAAATCTCCCATTCCAGCTGTTAAAGAGGCCAAATTTCTGGGAGTTATTTTTGACCAGAAACTTAACTTTCTCAGCCATATTAAAAACCTCAAAACTGCTTGCCAGAAAGCACTGAATATTCTGCGGTCGTAGCACACACCGACTGGGGCGCTGATAAGAAAACTTTGTTGCACCTCTACATGTATACAGAGCCCTGGTCCGTTCCAAACTGGACTATGGTTGTGCTGTCTACGGCTCTGCAAGATCGTCTTACCTCAAACTCTTGGACCCTATCCATCATCAAGGGCTTCGTCTCTGTCTTGGAGCATTCCGCACCACCCCTGTGTACAGCCTGTACGAAGAGGCAGTGAACATTCACTGTCCAACCGCAGGCTGAAACTGTCCTTGAATATTATATCCGACTGTTCCTCAGAACCAGAAAACCCTGCCTATGACTGTGTCTTTGACCCTCCGTTTCAAAGTAAGTTTGAAAACATCCCGAAATGTATTTCGCCGTTTGGTCTTCGTATGCGGCCTCACGTGCGGGAAAGCAGGTCTAGACCTAGGAGTTGTGTCCGATTTTTCCAAGTTTTCCGGATCAACCTCCGTGGACCTTTTTCACAAACCCGAGATTCGTTTCGATCTTGCAGCTTTTCGTAAAGAGTCTACCAGCTCTCTGGCGTACAAGACATTGTATGCTGAGCTTTGTTCGAAATTCCAACCTGTCAAAAAGTTTTCACTGACGGTTCCAAGTCTGAAGATGGAGTGGCCAGTGCAGCCTACTGCCCTGGGGCTCCTTCTCAGATACTGTTGGAACATATACATTCAGATGCTTCTGTCTATTCTGCTGAACTTACTGCTCTGGTTCTGGCTTTGAAGATAATTTCACATTCTTCGAAGAGGGATTTTCTGGTTCTGTCGGACTCGCTGTCAGCTTTGGACGCCATAGCTGGCCGCAACCTTCAGCATCCAGAACTTTTAAATTTTTTTAAACTTTTTAGCAAGTTGAAGGCGGACGGTTACAACATTACTCTTGCTTGGGTTCCTGGTCATGTTGGCATCGCGGGAACGAAATAGTTGATCGTTTAGCCAAGAACGCCACAAGAGAGAAACTGTCCAACATTTATATCCCCTGCTCAGATGTGAAACCCAAAATTAACGATTATGTGAGAGACCTCTGGCTGGAGGATTGGAATACACAGACGAGTAACAAACTCTTTCACATCCGTCCAAACCTTAAGGACTTCCTCCCATCTACGTCGGGTGGTCGTAAAGAGGAAACGGTTCTGTGCCGGCTGCACACCGCGGCCATTCATATTTACCCATTCTTATCTTTAAAGAGTGAAGAAGCTCCGTGGTGCATTCCATGCCCACATCACAATGAAAAAATTCTTTTTAAAAAG
>JAFLJL010001140.1:0-32500 GCA_018398815.1 Conus ventricosus | reverse complement strand
CAATGCTTCCAACAGATCAGTTTTCTTTTATGCTGTGGTCTTAGGTAGGAGAATGCAAATGTAGCTGAAGAGTGAAAAGAAATCAAATGTTTCGAGATTCTGTTTGATTGGGAGATTTCAACGCTTCCCTAACAAAGGTTTGATTATGTGTGAGTGCGGTGATTTGCGATGACATTTTTGATCTTTAGTTGTTTACTCTTTTCTTTGCTACTATCTTTTTCTTGTTTTTCCTCGATTCTGTACATGTTGGCATTTATGAATATGTGTGTGTGTATTGATGGTGTGTGTGCATGGACATATTTCTAAATATGTAATACGAAGTGGGGTTATGTATATTTTTGCATCTTTTGTTTAGTATAGTAACTTTAATAGTCTCCTGGCCTTTTCCTTTGTCACATGTGTAATTATAAGTTTTGAACACATTATAAGCATCACTTGGTGTTCAAATTTTTCACATTTATTGTAAACCTATGTGTGAATGGTAAAGTGGAATTAGATTTAGTTAACCATTTTGGAGAATGAATTGCTTCCTCGCTGCTTTATGTCACCCCTCCCTGTCTTCGTTGTTGTTTTTGTTGTTGTTGTTCTTGTGGTTGTTGTTGTTGATGATTGATGATGTGATGATGATGTGATGATGATGATGATGATGATGATGATGATGTTGATGATGATGATTGCAATTGTTGTAGTTGTTTTGTTGTTCTTTTCATAAACAGCTTCTCTTTTTTTCGATCAGCATCATGGTCGCGAGGTGGTCTGAAGATACGCTTTTACGTGAACCTGTTCTTGCTTTTTGTGGTGTTTTCAAATCTGGTTTTGCATCGGTCTCGTGTTTATTGAGCGTATATTCAATACTGTCAGTGGGATCTCAGTATTGAAAAGATGGTTTCATTCTATGTTACTGAAAGTTTCTGTTCTTGGACGCTTGCCTAATTCTTTGTGAAAGAAGAGTACAAAGAACCGGAAAAATGTAGAGATAAACGCCCGACGAACATTTCTACATCCGAGCACAAAAGGATAATGTTGTTTTTTGGGTTTTTTTCAAGACTATATGTTGCAACGCGACTTCAAAAGCAATACTAGCAACAGTAGCAGTAAGTGAAGGGTCGAGGGCAGATTGCAATAATTTACGGGAGGGCTATAGAATTGCTAGACTACACAGCTAAGTAAATTGATAGAGGGAAAATATTGAATACTCAGTCGACTGGGGGAAACGGTCTTAAAGGAAGTTACAAAAGTGAACGTTATGAAACTGAAATGGGTTAGAGTTAATGTATAGAATTTTAGTAACTAACTGGTTTTGTTAAAGGCGAACGGTGCAAACTTTCCCCCACGAGAGGGACAGTACATAATTTTGACACGTGTGTAATGTTTCTCAATCGTTAGGGTTGGAATGCGAGGTTATGTAGGAGAAATGCTATGAAGTGTTAGATTGAACTGATTCTTTCAGCCTTTTGAAAACGATGGAAAAAAACAACAACAAAAAAAACAGATTGAAGCACTCGATCCTAGAACTGAGCTTGGAAACATTGATGTGTTGATTATGAAAAAAAAAAAACGCACAAAAAACACGGACGAAGTACTCAATCTTACAACTCTGCCAGAACATTTCAGTGGTTGAATGCAGAACTGGCAAAACAAAACAAACAATCTCTAAAAAAAAAAAAAAATCCCCAGTGCAAAACAGTCTTGAAAGATATGAAATAAGGACACCTAATGGAAAATTATGAGCAAATATTCATAAATGGAAATAGAATTGATTTTGAAAAGAAACGGCATAGGTTCATGAAATATACACAATGAGGATTGGGGCAATGAAGACGGGACATCTTTCCTTATAGATAATATCGTCTTTGTTTTCGTTTCTTTTTCGTTCTATTCATGAACCATGTACGGTCATTGAAGGACTCATCCATTGTGGTGGCCCACTCCTTCCCCTTCCCCTCCCCCTTTTTTCTTTCTTTTTTCCCCCCTTTCTTTCTTATTCGCATAGACCGGAATAGCTCAGGTTGGTAGAGCGCCTGGCTGTAATCTTGGTGAACCTGGGGTGCGGTAGCGTGTTCGAATCTCCGCGGGCCGTTTCGGAACAGGAGGTTTTCCCTCGGATTTAACTTGTTCTGACTAAATTTCACATACAGTCTTCGAATGAGATATAAACCAAGGTTCTGTGTGTGAACGCACGCATAACTTCTTGCACACACGTAATATCCCATCACCAAACTTTCGGTAGAGAAGGCCAGTTGGCCGTTGGTATGGATAAACAGTTAAATAGACATTGCACCCTACGTGAGAAATGTAAGAGTGGAGGATGTAAGGATATTGAGTGAATATATGAACGATATTGAATGGTGACTACGGAAACGACTGAATGATAGCGCTGCTGGCAGCTCTTCAGTCGGCACTTACCCAGGTAGACAGCCATTGTAATAACGAGTCTGGGTTGTAATGCGCTTGAGCTTTGTCTCTAGCCGTAGAATAGGCGCTATATAGATATTCATTTTATTATTATCATTATTTTATTATCATTATTATTATTATTTATTATTATTAGTATTATTATTATTATATTATTATTATTATTTTTATTTTTATTAGTATTGTTGTTATTATTATTATTATTATTATCATTATTATTATACAGTTTTTTTAATGACAATATTGGATGTGGGAAAGTGTTTATGGCTTGTGTTTCTTTTGTTTTTGCTCCTTGTGTTTTGTCCGAGGTGTTTTGGGGGAGGAGAGAGAGAATAACTATACCCCCCCCAGTGTATAATTATGCCATGTTGTATTACGTTTCTGCATTCCTAGGTCTTATTGACCCTTTGAAGTGTCTCTTTTGGGATCTGGATGGGATTAAATAGTCTCTGAGGGAGGAAAGTGTGTGTGTGTGGTGTGTGTGTGTGTGTGTGTGTGGGTGTGTGTGTGTGTGTGTTGTGTGTGTGTGTGTGTGTGTGTGGTGTGTGTGTGTGTGTGTGTGTGTGTTGTGTGTGCTGTGTGTGTCTGTGTGGTTAGTCAGTTTAACGTCCTTCACTAGAAGTGATTCCGCTATATTATGGTGTAGAGTGAGCTTGATGTAAGAATGAAAGAGATGAATTTTTTTTAGGGTAGGTGTACGTTTTTTAGTATACGTAAGAAATGTAACATAAAACCCTCCACCCCACCCTATTCATCAGAACTTTAACTCTAAACTAAAATTGTAACTGTAAACAATCACAAAATGACTAAAGATAAATTATTCTAAGTGAACACCTATAAACATTTGGAAATCGATTCAAGAGTAGCAAAATTGTTTAATATATAGATAGTGATAAGAGTTGACCATCAACAAAACCCTCAATACCTGATTTATTAAACAGCTCTTTTGTTTGGGACAATGAATCGTAAATGATTGACACTTTAGAATCTCCAACAATGCATTTAATATCTTTGCAATATTTTGTTTTATCGAGTTTAAACGAAGGCCATATGGATTAGACTTTCTATCTCCCGGGTTGAGGGAAATAAATATTTTGTATGATGTTATCCCTTGTTTTTGTCATTATTGTTGATGCAATGGTTTTATTATAATAATATATGTCGAGTTCGCAGGAATGTAAAATATCTATGTTCAAGACCACCCTTCTTATTTTGCACGAAAACCCCTTTTCACATCCAAGTCACGTCCTCTCTTATCAGTTTTGGCCAAATTTAACTCCTTTTAAAAACACAAATTACAACAAAAAACTCTAAAATTGACGTAAATAGCACATTGAAATGGGGGTTTCGTGTAGAATTATTGGGTGTGATCGTGAACGAAGATATTTAAATTCTCTCCAGCACATAAAATCAACATAAACAGCTATAAGGCTTGACAGTTCTGGTTTAGGCTCTTCCAATCAATATTGCTGGGACCTGGACCGCGCTTGCACGCGCTGCTTGCACACGAGCCTGCTGCCATTACTCCATTTCCTTAATTAGTTTAGCAGCCCACGTGTGCACGTTTTAACAATCGACAGGAAGTTATGACATCATTTTCTTGCTGGGGACTTGCGGGCCTGTTCAGCTAGTGGCCAAGAAAAGGCTGGAACGTCAATGGGTGAAGGCGTTGTTAACGCGAGGTTTTGCTTTGTTTCTAACCCAAACCAAAATAGAAACCTAAATCTTTGGAAAAGAAGCAACGAAAAACGTGAATTGACAGTAAGTGGAACTGGATGTTTTTTTACGTAATGGTTTTGTAGAGAAACTTGATTATGGAGCGATTTCTTCTTTTCTTTCTGCGCCTTACGCAGGCTGATACTCCTGCGGGACACTCCCTGTATAGCAGGCAGTGGCATTTTTGTGTGTATGACCCTTTTTTTTTTTATCCCGCCATTAGGCAAGCCATACTCCATCTTCGGGGATATGGTGCATGCGATGTGTCACTGTCATCCATACAACGGCCCAAACTGGCCTTCTCTTCGAAAGTTGGTGGATGGGATTTTACGTGGGTGCAATGATTGTTATGCGTGCGTTTCACCACACGGGGAACCATCAGTTTATAGTCTCATTCGAAGGTCTATGAGCGATTGAAGAAGGCGCCTTTGAAGCTGAAATAAACATGGCTGAAATTTTTCGCCTGCTTTACTGAAAGGCCTGTTTGAGACCAGATGAAAAATTGTAAACACTTCGAACAATCTTTGCTTTTAGGCCATGGCTTGAAATACAAAAGCTGTTTTAAAAAAAATCTAATCCTCAAAAGCGCCCTGGGTAATTATTTGAAAATCGAAATTGTGATGGAACCCAGGCTGTGTAGAAAACTGATGGATTTATTCATTTTGTTTTTATACATCAAAGTTTCCACAAAGCTTGGAATTTTTTCCACAGGCTTGTATGAGAAAAGAGGCTTCATTTTTATATATATACAAGCGACGTTGGCTTTCGAGAGTACTAGCAGGCGTCTAAAGGACGAGTTGATGAGGGCAGCCCACATGGAGACGCACGAGAAGCGTCGGTTATTGATCCAGCAGCCTATGGAGGCAGCGCAGGTCGGGCGTAACTGCTTGCGACAGGCAGACTCAGCCTAAAAGGATAAAATTACGCCAGAAATATGTCATTTGGCGAAAACCGCCGCGTCTAGAAAGGGCCCTCAACGGGCCGATCCGAAAAATAATACTAAGGGAGGTAACTCCTGTACCCCACACCCCCACACCCCACCCCCAACACCCAACCCCTGGCCCCACCACACCCCACCCCACACACGCACGTCCACACACGTTTGTCCTACAAAGGCAGTGCAGTAAATAGGTCAAACGATCTGGGTTGATTGGCCTAGTTGATTAAGCCATCGCCCCACCCCTGACCAAACCACGCACACACATATAAGTTCTTTGATTTTTGACCAAAAACATAGAGAAATATTTATGGGTGATCGTGAACAATAGATATTTTACCTTTCTCTCTCCTCTATATAATAAAAATCTAATGATTTACGCTATTAAGCCAGCGGGAAATGAGTCTTACTACTTTTTCTAATATGCTCTTCTATTCTATTGCACTATCAATAAGATTAGAAACATAACAACTGGATTTCGGCTCTGATTAGCTATTTTTACATCCAATGATTTAAGTAAACCCTCAATTAATTCTTTAAATTCACTGCTCCGCCAAAAACTATATAACTGATAATCACAAAAACCCTGCCTAGTTGGCGGAGGTGCTCGTAGAACTGTAGATGGATACCATGTAAACAAATTAGTATCTGTTTTAACTGTTGTAAATGGATCATACTAAATTGGGTTTACGAGAAAATCGGTGGTCTACTGCCTTCATATCATAAAGTCCCTTTTTAAGTGCTAGGTGTTTTAATTTGATACGTTCACCACGTCATAAAAGCCTAAAAATGCGGCAAAGGCTTTCGTAGGTTATTAAAAACGTACTTCCCTTTCACTTTATGTTCTGTGAAAATTTATAGTAATTATATGTTTTGCCTCATAATTTTTAAACTAATGTTTTAAAATTGCTAAATTACTTTCTCTTAAAGAACAAAAGTTGTAGTTGCCATCAGGTATTTTTAAATGTTTAATAGATTGCTTGCTCATCCTTAATATCCACCCAGTTATTCCGATCTTTTTCAGATTTGTTAATCCATTTTACTTTAAAACCATTTCTCTAAGGGCAACCCTCAATCACCGCGTCTATTTTTCAATTGGGTACGTAAGAACACACGTCGTTTTGACTTGGTTATATAGATGTACATCCTTTTTATAAAACTATTTTAAAAACTAATTTAAATAATGGAACCTGTTAAATATAACGAAAGCGCCACTTACAATTGTTGGAGCGTTTTTAACCCCAAAATCTTTATGACTTCAGCAATTTAAACCATTGCATGTAGATGAATCATACGGCTTCCAGGTCTGACTTGTAAACCCACTATATAGATATTTAATCCGCCAATATAGAATTATAGGAGTTCATCCAAGCATGTTATCCCGCCTATGGCTTTTTTCCAGAATCAGTTAATTTTGCCATTTACTAGTGCAACTCTGCTGCGGCGTTTCATATGCAAACCATTTAAACCATCCTAATCTCTTAGTAAGGTCAGTATATAACTTTCATGTTTATTCCAGTAACAGACGAATTCTAACTGAACCTAAATGTAATCTTTCCTATTGACAGCGCGTTTAATCCATTCAACATGCCCAATGGACAATATTGCATATGAAAGATTCTGCAACTGAAATTTAACATTAATCCTTCAACTGATTTTAGACAAAAGTTAGACCGCAATCATGGGTTAGGAACTTGTATTTGTGGGGCGAAAAAGTGAATATTCTTATGACTACGGGCTGGCCACACCTCTTTTCAACCAAACAAACAAGGGCGTTTGGGATTCCATAGAACAAAAACATTCCTAATGCTTGGGCATCATTTATTCTTAGATCGAAAGTCAAGGCCTAAACAATGCCAGGCGTGCAAAGACTTTATGATTCCTTACGGGACATACGTTTGGTGCCTATTAGGGGCACAAGCACAGACCAAGTCTTGCATAGTAGATCAGTGTTCAGGCTTGATTGCCAGAAAAACAATTTTTTAGCTAATTTTGAAGTTGCTTATTAACTTGTGTTGTTGATTTGCTGCTAGCATACAAGGGTCCCAAGACGTTCATTGCACATGCTAGTCAAAAGGTTGACTTAGTTGTAGGTCATGGATATTATACATTGCTACCCTCGACCTTAGACTACAGTATTGGCTGATACAGAATTATAACAATGAAATCCTTATAGCTGGTTGACAACCAAAACTTAGGGCACAATCAAGGCTTAAAACACAGGCCGCCACCATCCATATTAAAGAAAGTTACCTTGCCCTGAAGAAGCGATCCAGTTATAAACACCCCACAGCCAGAAAGCAGTCCAGAAAGCACTCCCCTGTTGATCTCTGCTCACCACTGACTGATCACACTAGCGAAAAAAGACAGCCCTCGTTGTGTTTTTACTTTTACGGGATTGGATTAGCCATTATTGTATTTCACAAAAATTAATCCAGCAGCTAGCACTCTAACGTCAACAGAGGTCAGCCATATAACCAGCAACTTTGCCTATTAGTAGACAAAACCCAAACTACAACACTGCCTATTATGCCTGGCAGAGCATCAAGCGCTTTAGCAGCTAACTTCTTTATTAGGTTTGCTAGATGATGCAATTGTTTTCGAATCCAACTTTTTACCAGGTGAGGTGTTGGAGGCGTTTACTGGCCCTGTTGGGGACCACCTGTTAAAGCATAAAACGAGCGTAGAGATAGCAAACAACAGCTGTTATATACTAACTATTGTAATCCCAGGTCTCTGTACAGTGTCCTGTTCTTTCAGCTTGCATAGGGTTTTTTAAAGTATTCTGTTTATAGTTTCTCTTATCCTGATTGTTTGTGTGCTAAGCTGCGCTCTGTTAGTAGACAGCATTCGAATTGGCCGCCCCTTTGTAGCCTTAAATCCTGTATTTTCTGCTGTATTCTAGCCTTTTTCTTCCGCCCTAATTTGTTATCGTCTGCTCAGCGTGTTATTTTTTTCTTCTTCTATCTCTCTATTAGCTCAATAAGTTTTGGCCAAATTGTTTTCTAGTTCGCCCCTTATTGACTTTAGGCGATCATTATCCCAGGATTTGACGAATAGGCAATGGAGAATCGCCAATGTTTCTAATGTTTTTCTGGACTGTTTTCTCATTAAAGTCGTCCTCAATTTCTGTTGCTGCATCATTTATTTTGGATCACTAAATCTTGAAAAGAGGTCATTTCTATTTCAGATCGTGTTGGCAAACTCTTGCCCCAAGTTCTGTAAAAGACTAACAGCTAGGCCTTAAATTTAAAATATTTTAATAACTTTTGGTCTGCAACAGGGAGTCTCTGTTAATTGTCTTAGATTTAAAAACTTATTGTGTCTGGCTTTGTAGTAACTCTTACAAAATTTCCTCTGCTAGATTCTTATATTACAGATGGTTGGTTATCTATCTTAAAATCAAAGGGCTGTTGGTTTCTGGTGGCTTTAGTCCTAAGCCTTATGTAGAAGGAGTTATATTTTATTTGTTAATAGTTCTGCACGAGATGCGCTATGAATTGGGGTGTTTTGCTTCTTCTAATGAAGGGAATTCTGCTGCTCTTTCAAGTTCCTTCACGCAATGGGGGGGCCCCAATTCTGTTTCATCTTCTTCATTGAAGGCATCCTGGCAGATCTCTTTCTTCTTCAATAGGATCAAATTCGCGTCAAAAATCTTCATCATATTTTTGATTTTATTCTTTTTTGTTTTATAAAAACTGAACTATACGGTTGTGACCTCGTTCATAAGGAAAAAAGAAGGAACCCCATGGCGTTAAAAGGTATAAGGCAGACTGTAATTAGTGTAAAATACTCCATAACATTCAGCATGAACAAAAACTTTAATAGTTAAGTTCCCGATCTTTGGCGCGACGATCTTATAATGCCAGGGGGACACTGACTAAAAACTATCATTCAAAATAGATATTACATCGACAGATCCGAATGCTACTGTAGTCACTAATTTGGCAGGGCCATCGTTTAAACATAATAGTAATAAACTGGAGGGCAGAGAAAGTCTTTGTACTAGGTGAGGCAGACATTTTTGCCCTATATTGATTTATGGCTGCTAAAAAAGAAGAAAAAGAGAATGGTTTATCAGGGAATGCAAGATTCAAACGGCTCAAGCACAGCCTTAAGCGGGGGATGAAAGAATGATGTTAAAGATGAGGCAGTGCAGAAGCATTTGGCTACAGATTCTTGCATCCCTCTAGATTTTGAGCTGTTTTAAAGTCGCATAATGCCATATTACCAAGGCGCGCTAAAAGAAAAAACTTACTTACATCAACATTTAATCTAGCGGTTCTGTCGTTCTTTCTGAAGACTTTAGCTATATACACAGTTAGGACATTCTCTTTGAGTTTGATGTTTTTACTACCCCGAATAGGGCCAGAACAATCTTAACCAGTATATAAGTAAAACGGTTATTTATTATGAATAACGTTAGCACGCCATTACAGGAAAATAGAAACAAGCGAGACACTCTCTGGACATACATCTAAATCAGTCTTGAAGTCTTTAAAAGGAATTTTGTTCTTGTTTACTGAAAAACAACTCCTTTTCAGAGAGAATCAGAAGCGTTTTATAATCAAAAATTTGGAAGGTTGACTGTGCAATAAATGGCAGTCTGATCAGTTGTATTCAGGTCGCGGGACTTTTAAATCACCAACACTGTGATGAAATAAGAAAGTTGTTCGTGGGGTAGGCAAAGAGATCCTACAGTTAGATCGCGTATGAAAATGCGTCGCTTGATGATGTAGACTCGACGACTACTTAATAACCAAATCTGGGCTGTGGCTGGATTTTTAGATCCACATTTGACAACAGATTGTTTGGAAAGTGGAGAAAGGATAGGGCACAAGATGGTATAAATACAAAATTCACAAGGAAGCGACGGAGACGCCCAATAAATAATGCATGTTTTTATGGTTTTGATGATGCTCAGCTAAAACATTGAAGAAAACAGGCTTAAAAGACGTTGGCTTATTTAAAATGCAGAAGAACTATTTAATAAAAACTGATGGATAGCTTGAGGTTTCTTCCTAAGATCCGCACTGTTCCTTATCTGCGGGAATTACTGGGTGTGGGAAAACTGTCTTCGTACTTGATTTGTTACAAACAATATACAGGTTTCATTTACGAACACATTGTTAGATTCTGCACTACCATTGAACAACAAGTCTAAAAAGAAAGGAAGTTTATTTGGGACAGATGAGAATATTATTTCTAGTTGATCCTAGTCAAACTGAGCGACGGTTTAGAAACATTTATTATAGACTATTTGAGGGGGAAAATCCGAAACGCTGTTTATTATTGATGACGGTTCTGCTGAACGAGACATTGTTATAAAAAGAAAAGCTCTGTCAAAGCTAGCCTTTAGTGGGCCGCCATCGCATTAGTTTCGTGTGGATCTTAACTCAAAAATACAGTATGCTGTCTAAAAAGACTTTAGATCACAGTTAAATCGGTTGTATTTTTTTACACTAAGGACAAAGATAGTTTGAAGATTGTTTAGTGAAATTATTCATAGGGGACAAAGATGAGTGTAAAAAAAAATAAAGGCATTAGAAAATCTAGGATGCTAAGCTATGCTTATGGACTGACCCCCCCCAGTTCACTACGTTTTGTTTATTGTTGATTGTTTACTTGTATGATTGGCTTATAAACAAATTTATTTTTAATTTTAATTTTTATATTATAAAAGAATGTCCGAGGGCCCAGGAATCGAAAGGGCATCTACCTGCCTAAATGCGTTGCAGTAGAGTTTAAAAGTCCTAGCAGAACAATGAGTTTGTTCTGATAGGCAGTGCCAGGAAATGTTTTGGATTTGAATGCACAGATGATGGTGGCTTACAAACGAAAAGAAATGAAGAAAAAAACGACAGCAATATCCCTACCCTAGTAGAGATAGAAATTTATGGGCAAACGACTTTGGCAAACATGAATACAAACTTCTTTAAAAGAGAGAATGCTTGGGCGTTGCTTTCTGAAATGCTGTGGAATCTTAAGTTTGAACTGCGAAGGCCCTAATGTATACTTTTGATAGGGAAAACAAATTTAGAAGGCTTTGAAAGCAGGCCCCTTTCTTGTTGCCTGGTTCAGAAACACAACAGAAAAAAACAGATTAAAATAACTTGGCTTGGTTCTGAATATATGCTTCAGAGAAAGAAGTCCCTTAGTGAAGTGGGGGCGACACCGTCGGCTTAGAATTTAACCAAAGCTCTGCCATCTACCTAGGCAAATGACGATGATTTTTCGATTATTTATTACTCCGAGGGGGGCGTTCCTAGTTGCCAGAAACATACGTTAATCAGAGGTATACAAATAAAGGCTGAATCTTGGATGCTTCCTTTAAGCTCGGTATTGCAATTACTAAAAATCGGAGTCAAAATACCCCCCATGTATCATCTGACAAGGTTACTGTGATGGTTGACCAAAAGACAAACTAACAGTACTCGACTTTATTCTTATTAAGTATGTTGATTTTATTGCGTTTTACTCTGTTAATGAAGTACTGCCAGAAGCATTAATAAGAAGATATGTACAAGATTAATTTTAAAAAATAATCTTATTTAAAATGGAGGTTTCAACAGTTTAGTTTAGAGCAAAAATGAACTTCAAAAAAGAATAGAAAGCGATTGGATAATTATAGCGTTCTAGAAAGAAATATGCTAAACCTTTAAATACTCTTTCTTATGTAATTACTGGTCATCGCAGATAGCTGCGTGAGTGCGGGGTCTAGTGTTGCTGTTTTAGCCACTGGGGTTGGGGCGCCAGCCTCTTTAGCATTAGGGAGTCTCGGGTTAGGTTTGGGCGCCACGGTCTATGATTGTAAAGTGCTGTTTAAAAATTAAACTCATAAATTACAAAAGCACACTGCATTGTTGCCCTAGCATCGGCAAAAACTTTGGTTTAGTAGATTAAGAATAAGCAAATCATTACGGATGAAAAAACATTACAGACGATGAATTTCAGAAGCTTATGGCTGGTGTGGCTAGGATTACAGGCGGCAAAAATTGAACTTCAAGAAGAGAGTGGTAGAAGACCTTTTACTTCACGACGGTAGACACTGATGCATTTTAACAGAACATTGAAAAACAAACAACGATATGTTAAACCCAAAATAGGCTAAAAAAAAAATAGTTTAAATCAAAAATTATACTATTTGTTTTGTTAATCTTTCTGTGTTTGGCGGGGACAACTTGCTGCTCTTCACGAACAATCGATCTTTAGGGGCGGGCTTTTTAGAAGAGAGAGTTTCTCTTAAATAACATACGGGAGGGTTGTTTTCATTATTCTTTCAACTTCATATACATCTTCGCGCCATATAGGATCTGTGGGCTCTAATTCTTACATCACCTTCTTCTGCCTTCCAGGGCATACAAAGTATCTTACTTTTAGTCCAAACGGCAAGGTGTTTTTGAGTCCCTGCACATCTTCAGTAATGCTAATTTTTTTTAATTTTTTTTAAAATTTTGCGTTTACTGGTTAAAAGGCCTGTTGCTTTAAATTCTCGTTGTTCCATAGCGCGTAAGACTGCTGGCAATCTCCTAACCCAATTCTGCGTTACGCGTTCTGTCAATAATTTCTCTGTGATATTGAGAGGTTAAACAGGCGTTTCAGCTAGTTCTTATTAAAGTTTTCTACTAGGGCTTTGTGATCGTAGGTTGCTTGGGATCCCTCTCTTAACTGTAGCATGATGTTGAAAACCACTGGTTACAGAAACCTTTTAAACTCTTTTCTCATCAAACTTGAATCATCCTAGGATATTTAAGGGGCCTCGCATTGTATATTTGCTGTAAAGCGCACAGCCACAGCAGTTGAGATTTTATCCGTTAAAGGTTCAGCGTCTTTGTATCTTGAAGCCTTGTCAAAAAACTGTCAGGGCATACTTAAACTTTTTTCTTTCTAACTTTGTCATGTGGAAGATACAGCAAGTCCATTTGGTGGGTGTCATTGGACTGAATTAACAAATCTAGGCCTTATTATTCTTTTTGGGGCAGGCAGATATATTTGCCAAATTGCCTGTTTTGAAAAGCCAGTCTTTCGCATCGATTCAGATCAACTCTTTGCGTTTACTCAGTTTTTCAATAGCGCGTTCCTTTCCAATACCTTTAGGAGATTAATATAATTTTGTACTGTATTGTCCATAAGAAGGACTGTATGTTAATTGTTTATGTGATTATTTTTTAGATTGTTTGTGCAAAAACTATTGATTGCTCCCATAGCACCCACAATAAAACAATTCTGCTATTTTCTGTTCTTCTTGAGGGTTCATAAAAATTCAGGACAGTTTGGCGCGGCGCGATGTTAGAAATTCTTTCCTGTCACTAAGTAATATCATCATTTGCTCATCAACGTTGTAAATGTGTGCTCTGCATGTCCCTGTTCCTTAACTTTTATTAATTATAGTCTAAGTGAGCATTTCGCATTTTCCTCGTAGCGTCTCTTGCCTTAGCTTTAATCTTCCTTTGCCTTGTTAGTCGTTCTCTCTCTTCATCGGACCGCATTTACTAAAACATTATAATTGCGTCCAGAGAAGGCCAAGGCTTCAACAATAGCTCCTCCTACCATCATAAACTTCTCCCGCCATCTTTTATAAATTATTTTCTTTGAATTATCTTTCTATGAACTAATATTTTCTGGGATAGTCCCTGTGTAACAAGAAATTTCTTTTGACGCAATCCTGCAGTTTAATTACATCCTATATACCTAACAACGTCCTCAAGTCTAACTTCCTAGGTCAGGGCCGGCTTCATTTTAAACATGTTTTGTGTCTAACACTCTTTATAGCCTATATACTAAGACACTAATTACCCCCGCCCCAGAGTGGTAAATCGTATTGATAATCTTTTTTTCACTCATCCTTTTTATCAACTAAAAAAAGTAATCAAAATAATCATAATACGAAAGGCTGTCGATGTGCTTTTTAATCAAATAAATCTTTTGTTGTAAAGCTAAAATAAAGTTGCAACTAGTTTTGGCGAATTTCTATCTTTCCCATGTTGGGTGTTTATTCTACAAACATGTTTGCCAAGGGTTGAATAAACTATAACCGCCAACGATAGGCACTGCATAATTAACCAGCTTGTAAACTCATGGTTTTTAAAGTATTTATTATTTTTTATGTGTTTTTTAAAAATGGAATGTGACGAACTATTAAGTGTGAGGGAGCAAGCAGCTACTCCGTAGGACCACTGCCATATAAAGGAAAGATTTACTCTCTTAGCTGCGTGTGGGAAAACTAGACAGTTATTTAGGTGTTGAACTAAGTATTGAACAGATTCAAGCATCTGTCTACTTCAGACGTTGAGAAGTACTACGTAGGTACGAAGCACAATGGGTTCAAAATGGTCATGATCAGTGGGTCAGACAATGATTAGCTATATGCTAAGTTAGTAAGTTAAGATGGCGCCAGTTGATTTGAAGAAGATTTAAAATATGACTGATCACAAGATCCGGGTTTAAACAAGTCACTAGGAAAACTCTTGCATGTGACATGTTTTATGATTTGGGAAATGTTATGCCCATTCATCTATGGAGTTAATACTTTTAATCATATTAATTTTTGATTATTTTAAATTTATCGCAATAAAAAAAATGAGCGATCGAGTGAGAAAGAAGTCGCCGCAGACAGTCCGCAGAGCAGATTAATGTACCACAAAGTGAATGTGCCACAAGTGTGTTGTGTTACTAAGACTAAAAATCCTGGACGTGTTGAGGCTGGGCGTAAAAACTTGCTGAATGGAACAGACTGAGAAAATCAAACCAATCTGCAAAACAAAAATTATTAGATAGTAATACGCATCGCCACCGCCAACAACACACAATTAACAACAAACACAATCAAAACAAACGATAGATGTATTATTATGTATTGGAGCTGTTGTTGTTTGGTGGGGGAGTTTTAGCATACAAATTCTAAACGCGCTTACTTAGCAGCAAATTCCACAATCCCCCACCAAAGCCAAGTAAATGAAGAACGAGCCAACTTCTGCAAAAAGAGAGCAACATCCTGTAGTAGACCCCATTTTCTTTGTAATAGTTTTTAAATAAGAACTAAATAATGTACAGTTAGACACTAAAGAAAGTACAAGTTAAGTGAGGTTATGAAAGTACTTTTAAGTTAAGTGCAAGTAAATACAAGTAAAGTACCAAAAAAAAATATGGTTCTAAGTAAGTACTAGTTGGTTCCTAAGTTCTAGTTCTTGTTATTGTGCTTAAGTTAAGTACAAGTTAAGTACAAGTTAAGTACAAGGGATAAGTACAACTAAGTCGGGAAGGTAATCTTTTAAGTTCTCAATGCCCTACTGCATATGAAAAACTCAGGACTGCCGTAAGTTCTCTTGTTTTTGTTTCAGAGATGTGATTTCTTGTTAACAAGCAGTGTGTGATTACTTGATGAAGAGTAGTGAGCGCAGTTTTAACATCTGTTGTGATAAATAATACTTTGTTTTTCAAAGAGAAGCTTGCTTGTAGTTATCGTGAGTTATATATTTTTTTTTGACAAACTTCTTTACTTATGCCTTAGCCTTCTTCATTTTCAGAAGTCTGGCTGGGCATACGCTATGACATCTTTGACCGCAGCCAACATGTTCTTTTTATACTGTTCCCATTGAGTTCATCCTTCATCTTTCCAATTAACTTTTTTGTTAAACAGTTGAATTGTAAAGGACTGTCTTTTGGATAGTCGCATGTGTCCGTACCCACCCATCAGCTCCTTTAGCACTTTGCTTCTAAGTCTTTGTAGAAGTCTTCTGTGGGACGTCTAGAAATAAAAGGAGTCAGTGTCTGGTTAAAAGGACTCTTGCTTTTGGGTACCGCAGTTTAATGTAGTCGTACAATTATAACATCAATAAAGTATGATGTTGACAACTCTAATTTCGGTAAGCGATAAACACCGGCTTGTCCAAACGTGACATCCTTTTTGTCATCATTTGCCTACCAGGCTGTCGTTAAATTTCAAAGTCTTGTAGTTGGGTTTTAGAGGCAAACTTAATGCTTGGTTTTCTTTTGGTAACTAAGTTAACCTCTTTACGGTTGTGTACGTTCTCCTGGTTTTACCATAAAACAGCTGTGTTCACGTTTAAAGAAGTCTTTTCTGAAGCATCAGTGGCTTGGGTTCTATAGATCAGTATTCTTCGTGTTGTATGGCCTTCATAAAGGCTTTGATTCTCAAGAAGCAATGATTATGTGAACAGCAGTCAGTTTCAGTCGTGTCTTAGGTAAAAACTGTAGGAGTCTGTAATGGCACACATACTTAGTTTTGTGGCGAAGTTAGGAACACGTTTAGGCGGTTCGATAGGATCATCTTTAATCTTTCTGGCGGCTTAGGGGTAATGTTGTGGAGATTAGTAATTCTTTAGGAAATTCTAAGTCTATTTCCAAGATTAGTCTGCTAGATTATCTGGCGTAAAGCATGTGACAACATACTTAACATAGTGTACATTATGAGGTCTTTATGATTTTAAAAGGTTTCTCCAGTGGAGCGGGTGGTCATGCGCCATCCATACAGATTGTTGCGGCTATGTAATTGAATAGTTGGATGGTTTAGTTGGGTCATGTCGTCTAAATATTGGTTGTTGGCTTTGCAGTAAGGATGTGAGGCCTGCTAATACCTCCCCTCAGCCCGTTTCAATCATCTGGAGTGTGGGATAGATAAGAAATTAAGTCAATCTGGATGTTTGGAGATTTTAAGTATGCATCCCAAGAAAGGCCTGGGCCAGGGCAGAGATGTAAGAATGTGATGAGTCTAAGTTGTAATGGTTCATGCATGTTAGATCTGTAATCTGAAAGTCGTCTGCTTATAAACACACGTCAGCAATAAATATTGATCGTGATGTCGCCATTGTTTCACAGCGTAATTCTGTCAGGCTTTCTGTGCGTATCATAGGTCAGAGTCTGTTATTGCCCTTTGCCTGTTAAGCCTAGAGTAATTATCGTCTTTATGTGGTTGGCTGGCTCATTATAAACTTTCCCACGAGTCCATGTATTCATAAGGATAGACGCTTTATGCACTTAAGATGGATAAAAGTATTGTTTAGTGATTGTGAAAGTCTTGTAGAGATCCCGCTAATTTATCTTAACTCAGCATCAGATGTTGGGCAGTGTATAAAAGGATAAAGAGTCAAGAGTAAATTTCATGTACTTTTCTGATGACTGTGCAATGCAGGTAACCCTCGTATAGTCAGAAGTTTACTGCTGGCAGGATTAATATGAGTATCGTTAGCCTCGTAGGTTATGAAGAAGTAGGCCAGTTTCATGTCTTAGGGTCACCTTAAGTGAAGATTACAATTGTTGTGTGCAGCCACCCTCTATACTTTCCAGTATTGTGATCGTGGTCTCTTAGCTGTGTTGCTAATAATTCTCTGTCTACATATCAACAGTGTTTAGATGTAGTCATAGCGTTTCTTTGGTTTCAGGAGTCATAACAATGTCGAAAGATGTTTTAAGTTGGTTGGATAATGATACGAAACTAGTTTCATCTGCTCTAAAATTGCTAGCTGCGGTTGGGCCTCTGTAAATCTCTCTGGTGTCGTGTGTTGATCCATCTGACCTAACAACAAATAAAAGCATAAGAAACAGATGGTTGGTGGTGTTAATAAGGTTGTTTTTTTGTTTCTTGCTGTTGTGGGCCATAGTAAGCGGTAAGAGCGATTCAAAGTCAGCATTAAACCCCGTATGGGTCATCTGCATTGTGTTGATATTCTTAAAATCTAAACTTTCGACACGGTTTAGGCGTATAGGAGGTTTGGTTTCACAGTTCTACAAAACTTTTACTAGGTTTCTTTATGACTGGCAGCTGCTTCTATAGTTGGGATTCTGACAAAACATCTTCTACAAAGCCTTGTTTAAAATTGGCTTTTTTGTAGTAAAAGGCCAATGTCTTGGCTTATGTTCTGATTATTACATAATGACTCTTTGTTACTATCTAAAACAGTATCAAGTCACCATGTTTGTTAGCGGTTCACCTAAAGTGGGGAGCGCTTGGGAGAAAACCCTTAGAGGCGCTAGATGTCTACTACAGAACCTGTGTATTACATTTACGATGATTGGTTTGTTTTGCTCTTCAACTGAGATATATGTTTTACTTAGGGAAAGGTTATGTTATCTAAAGTTTGCTCCTTGTTTGTATGCTTCTAATTGGAAACTGCTGTTTGCATAATTTTTACTGGATGTAGAGGTGCTTAAACACACCACTTAATAACTCATGTTGTCAGATATGTATGTTTAGACTGCTCGTTTAACTCTAATCTCTTTTGGAAGAGGAAGGTAAGAATTGCCAACTATAGGATAGAACTTTGTTTTCTTAATTTGATTTCATAGGACTGCCCTTCAGACCATCAGAACCCCTTAAATTGCTTCCTCACTTGCATGGTAAACGGTGTAAGCATGTAGTCAGTCCTAGTTAGAGTTAAGTCGTGATAGCTGATTAACTTCTTTCTGTTAGTTGAAACCCAGACTGGCATTGTTAGTATCGTTCAGGCGTTATATAATCATCAGAACGGCAATTGCACTTTTACTGGCGGTTCACGTTGAGAGACTCTGGGATTTTAGAGATAGCATGTGCTACGCTTCATGAACGTTTGTTGGGGTTAATATAATTCATGTCTACTTCACTAAAACGTATTGCTTTAATTGTTTGGTCACTGGTAAGTATTTCTTCTTCGTATATTGTTTTTTCCGTCTCGAATTACTTGTGGTCGTCATTTTTAAGCCACAATATTTACGTAAATTAAAAAAAAATATAAAATGTAAATTAAAGTAAGGTAAAACAGCTTTATTCTTCTCCCAAGCATCGAAACACTTCAGCACGTTAACCTTACATTAACACCCGCCAATATGTTAGCTTTTTCTGAATCACTACAGTTAATGTTTTTCACTTTTGATGCTTCGTTACATAGTTTCACTATGATTCTTTTAGTATATTGTCTATATCATTCTCAAAACCAAATTCACTAAAATCAATGTTTAATAATTTCATTGGTTTCGTCAAATAGTTCATTACCAAATCTTAAAATCAGATTCACTGAGTTTGGCCACCCATTTTATCTAAAAAAATAAATAAAAATAATTGTAAATTCAACTTTTATTTATAGTCTTTATAATAGTAAAAATAATCTTCTTCAAAGCGAATTAGTCACGTCTTCAGGGCCGGTAGAAACATTCACGGGTAGAAAAATCAGAAGCAATATATTCAATTAATTTGGCAACAACTTGTATAGCTGGTTGCGGGCCACGTATCTGGTATGTCTACTAATGGCCTGCTTCACGTTTTTTTTTTAATCTTTATGTGATTAAAAAGATCAGTAATTGATTTTTCAAACCGTTCTTTAAATTCTTTTCTCTCGTGCCTTCCAAATTCAAATTGTTAAGTATTTTAGGATGCTTTTTAAGTTCTTCAGGGCTTCATTTTTTAATCCAGAATAATAATTATAAATTTAAATAAAATTAATTAAATCATTTCTCTTGTAAATTCAACGGTTTTCATAGTCTTTTTAATCGTTAAAACCTGATTCGTCATTTAAAACGAATAGCTACTCCTTCAGGGGTGGTTAGAAACAGTCAGATTAACATCTTCAGGAGCCATATAATCAAACTAAAATGGCAATCAACATTATAACTGGTTGAGGGCCAAGAATCGGGTTTTTTTTTCTGATAGCTTCCAATAAACCTTCTCGCATTCTATACGATGAAAAAGATCAGTAAAAAATTCTTCAAACCTGTTCTTTAAACTGATCTTTATCCGGCTTCTTCTCTCCCAATCCACTCGTAAAGTATATTAATAAGCTCACTAACTACTTCAACCTTCATTTTGTAATTACAAATAAAATTATAAATAAAAAATTTAAGTAATCAGTTTCTCTTTGTTTTTGTGCTATTGGCATAATCGGGATCACACACACACACATTACACACGGGAATGCATTCACACCAACAGACAGGATGGTGCTGGTGGGGGAAAGATGAAGGGCTTTTTGTGGTTCACACTTGAACGTCGTAAATTCAAGACAGCCCCCAGCAAAAGGCACGTATCAAAGTCCCGAATGAATCACAGGATCATTTTCAATAGTTCCTTTGGCGGCCATGTAATTGGGCAGCCTTAAAGAGTGAAGAATCGACGAAGCGGGGGAGAATACGTTGAAGCCACTACAACAAAAAAATGTCATTTTCATTATATACAAAAGCATTATTCCATTAGATTCAAAAGCCATTTTCATTATAATGGGGCAGGGTAGATATGAAAAAGGCAGCCAAAAAGTTGATGCAGGTCGTGTATCTGAGTAGAACAAAAAATTAATGTATTACTAGGTGACCTTATTTCGGCGCTACATGCTGTAGCGCGACCTATTTCAGTGCTCAACCTTTCCCCTCAACCGTAGCCGGCGGTCTCAGACCGCGGCAGGGGGGGGGCCCACTGCATGTGGTGGTGAGTGAAGTGATACTAATCAAGATGGAAGGACTAGTTTTTTGTTCTAATTTATTAATAGTGTTAGATGTAGAAGAAGCACTATAAACTTATTTTTATGTCTCGGTGATGAATGTAATTATCTATGTCACGATCACCAAAAATCCTATTCTTGCACGGAAACCCATTCAATGTGCTAATTACCGTAAATATTTTGCAGTTTGGCCGTGTTAATTTTGTTGTAAACAGGTGTTAATTTTGGCCCAAAATGACATGAGACGGACGTGATTAGTATGTGAAAAAGGGGGTTTTTAGGCAGAATAACATGTGTGGTCTTGAACATAGATATTTACATTCTATGTACATATCTATGTTCAAGACCACCCATCTTATTTTGCACGAAAACCCCCCTTTTCACATCCAAGTCACGTCCATCTCATATCAGTTTTGGCCAAATTTAACACCTTTTAACAAACAAAATTAACACACAAAAACTTCTAAAAATTGACGTAATTAGCACATTGAAACGGGGGTTTCCGTGTAGAATAATTTAACACATAAACGAATACTTACTTGTAAGTTGATGTTTGTGTGTAGTTTCCTGAGTGTAGGTTTCCGTAAACGGAGGGATATTTGAGGCATCAGTTGTTATTTCAACAGAGGAAGCTTTAATCTCAAGTGGATAAAAGCTAGCATTGACATTGTTTATCCACCAGTTTAACTCTCCTTCTGCTTCTGGTGAAAGAGAAATAACTGCATCAAAATTTCCTTTGTTCCTCTTGAGTGCTACAGTTTTCAAACTTTCCAACTCTCTGTAATACAATGGTCCCCATTTCACTGCAGGAAAGGCAGCTACCAATTTTCCTATGACCTGTGCTAACTCCCGGATTGAAAATGAAACCCTGCTCATCAAGTTCTGACATGCTGTTACAATCTTTTTCCTTTTTTCTCCAGACAAAATCACAGTCATAGACTCTGAATTTAAAAGAAATCCAAGGTATTTTAACTCCTTTGTTGGTGTAAGTACAGATTTTTCCTCGTGTATGGTAAACCCCAGTCTTTGAAATATCTTAACTGTTGCTTCAACATTTTGCTTACACTCCTCTTGACTTTGACCTTGCAAATAACAATCATCAATGAATGAAGCTGACAAGAAACCTTGTGATCTTAAATGAGCATAGACTGGTTTCATCAAATTTGTGAAGTAACGAGGACAATTTGCAAGACCATTTGCGAAACAAGTGTATGCATATAGCTGCCCTCTCCATTTAAATTTCAGGTATTTTCTGTGTTCTGGATGGATGGGCACTGAATAATATGCATGTCTCAAATCATCTGAAGCCATGAAACACCCTTTTTTCATCATATTTGTGGCAGATGATAGATTTTCCATTTTAAAATGCTCATACTGAACTGCCTCATTGAACCTTTTTAAATTGAGTATGAGTCTGTAACTGCCATCTGTCTTGGGGATCAGAAATATTGGAGAAATGATTTCTCCTTCTTCATGGCTTGATTTTTCAATCACCTTTAAACTCAGTAATTTTTGGATTTCATTATCTGCTTCTTGCCATAAATTTCCTTGGACTTGATTTGGGGTTGAATTATGACATTCTATTTCTGAAATTTCATCAATAGGAATTTTTGATCCAGTTACCATTGCCAATATAAATTCATCAGATGTCAATTGCTGCCATTCCTTGACAAATTGTTTCAACCTTCCAGCTTGAAAATCCTCTGTCTTGTGATTTTTAATACTCACTGACGGGCCAGGTTCAGGAGTATTTAGACTGGTTTGAACTGGTTCATTCGGCCACGTGGTCTCTGGCCTTGACCCCTGTCCCTCTTGGATGGCTGTTGGGAAACTGTACGTGGAACGGGTTTGGGTTCCATCCCCAGTTCCTCCCTCTGCCTCGACTGGGGCGAGGGAAGATCCATGATCCGTTTTTTGACCCTGTTTGGGGAAAAAAACTTTCTGCCTCTGGCAGACATCGACAAGGTCATATTTGTTCTCAGTTTGGAGGTGGAGTCTATCTGAGAGAGAGCCAATTTCAAATCATCCACGAACAACTGATCTGTAATGGGGATCTCATCTGATGTTAATTTTTTGTACTTCTTGTTGATGTTTTGAGATGAGAAAATTTTTGCCCTTCTTTCCATTGAAATATCATGGCCATCTTCAAATTCAAGCTCATTGCATCTGAAATCTGCTGGACAGTTTGACTATGCTTTTTCCCCTCTGCTGCCAAGGTGTCACAGGCTTTTGCAAGGGCAAATGTAGCTCTCAGTAAACTTTTCTGGATCTTTTGAAAAGTTAGGTCAGCTGTTGCTGTTGTAGTCCATGATGGACCACATCTCACTGTTGACTCTTGGGACAACAAGTGACTGGCAGTTTTCTGGCCGTTTGTGGGCTTCCAACTTTTTGATCATCTTGCTCTCATCCATTTTCCCTTTTATCATTGTGGTCAAAATACCTGCCATTTGATCTGAAATTGCGGGGCCAACATCTGATTCTTGCTCATACTCTTGTTTTATCTGCTCCAGAGCAGATTCTTCCTCACTGTCAGACTGAGAAATGAGGCCATCATCATCAACTGCATTTTTTGCCAGCAGTTTTTCCATTGTTATGTCTGGATCATCATCATCATCATCAACATTTTCGTCATTCCTCTTTTGCCCTTTGTGTGTTTTGGCCATGTTTTTGTTCTTTTTCTTTGTTAATTGTTGATTCTTTTTCCCACCTTTGTCCGCGTCAGACTGTGGGGTTTTTTCCTCTGAGTGCGACCGTTTTCGTTTTCGTTTTCGATCTTCACTCATGGACTTCAAATGTTGAAGTAGCTGTTCATTTTGCTCCTTCAGTCGTTCCCATTCTTCCCTTGGAAACGTAACTGTGCCAGTTTGTTTACTTTGTTTGTCTTCAACACTGGGAGCGTCCCCCAATAGCTGGCATTCGTCTGGTTCCGAGTCAGAACCCACCGACGAACATCGGGACTCGCGGTCCAACTCCACCTCCATTATTTATTTGATAATTTTCGCCCTGTGGGCGCTTTTTCATCAAATACGAGTAGTCTACAATATATTGTGATTTAAGCCAAAAAACTTTTAAAATAAAAGGAAAAATATCACCTGATTTAAGAAAGCTTTTCGATTTTTGTGCTTGGGCTTGTATCTTCTGCGTGTTCGTATGGCGGTCAGCAAACGCATTATGGCGGAACTGCGCATGCGCATCTCAAATATTCCATAGTTTTACCGGAAACTACACGAAAGGAAATTTGGGCGATCGTGAACGAAGATTTTTACATTCTCCCCTTTGACACATAAAATCAACAAAAACAAGCTTTTAGGGCTGACATTTTTGGTTTTGGCCTTCCAATAAATATTGGTGCGGGACCATGCTTGCCGCCCCTGCTGAAACCGGGGGCCTGGGGCCAAAAACCCCATTTTTTAATTATTTTGCTGCCCACGGGGTGAAACTTTTAAAAACCAATCGCCCGGGGGTATACACATTTTTTTTGCTGGGGATTTGGGGGCCTTTCAGCTAGCGGGCCCCAAAAAAGGGCCCCCGAACTTTTCAATGGGTAAAGGGTTTGAAAACGCAGTCTTGCTTTTTTTCAAAACCCCAACCAAAATTTTTCCTTTTTTCTTTTGGAAACAAAGAAAACAAAAACTGAAATGCCCAGTAAGGTAAAATGGATGTTTTTTTTACGTAATTGTTTTGTAGAAAAAACTTATTATGAC
This sequence comes from Conus ventricosus, assembly GCA_018398815.1. NCBI lineage: Eukaryota > Metazoa > Mollusca > Gastropoda > Neogastropoda > Conidae > Conus > Conus ventricosus. The sequence goes on along the minus strand of JAFLJL010001140.1, from coordinate 8,306 downwards.
CCGGTTTGAAGAAGGGGGCCCTTATAAAGCTAAAAAACATGGCGGGAAATTACCCCTGTTTTACTGAAGCGGTTCTGAGATCAAAGCTGAAAATTGTAAAAACTTCGACAATCTTTGCTTTTGGCCTTTTGGCTTGAAAGAACAAAAAGTTTTTAAAAAAAATCAAACCCAAAAGCGCCCGGGGAAATTATTTAAAAAACAAAATTTTTTGTTGGAACCCGGGGGCTGTGTAGAAAACTGAGGAATTATCTTTTTTGTTTTTAAAATATCCAAAGTTTCACAAGTTTGGGAAATTTCCCCCCCCCGGGCTTTGTATGGAAAAAAAAAGGGTCTTTTTAAAATAAATGCAAAGCAAACCCCTGGTTTTCCCCGCGAGTACTGGCGGGCCGAAAAAAGGTTTAATTGATGAGGGCAGCCCACATGGGGACCGAGGACAGCGTGGTTATTGTTCCAGCGGCCCTAGGGGAGCAGCCCCGGGTTTCGCGTGATGTTTAGGGGGCAGCATTCTTCCCCTTTAAAGGCTAAAAAAACGCCAGAACTATGTCATTTGGCAAAAACCGCCGCGTCCTAGAAAGGCCCTCAACAGGGCCGAAAAAAATTTCAAAGGGGGGTTTAACCCCTCCCCCCCACACCCCCCCAAACCCCCCCCCCACCCCCAACCCCCTGCCCCCCCCCCACCCCCCCCCCAACACACGCCTTTCCACACCGTTTGCCCTACAAGGGCAGTGCATAAACGGGCCCAAAAACAAACCGGGATTTGTTTGGGGCCTATTTTTTTTAAAAACCCACCGCCCCACCCCCTGCCCACTCCGCACCCCACATATAACTTCTTTTGATTTTTGCCCAAAAAAAAAAGGGGGTTTTAATTTAAGGGGATCGGGACAAAGATTTTTACTTTCTTCCCCCCTAAAAAAAATAAAAATTAATTTTTTTAAGCTTTTTAAACGCCCGGGGGAAAAGGAATCCTTACACTTTTCTAATTGCTCTTCTACTTCTTGAACTATCAATAAATTAGAACAAAAAACTGGTTTTCCGTTTTGTTTAGCTTTTTTTTACACCCCAATGAATTTAAAAACCCCTAAATTTAATTTTTTAAATTTTCCTTTTCCCCGCAAAACTTTTAAAACGATAATCGCAAAAACCCTGCCTTATTTTGGTGGCATTTGCTCTTTGAACTGTAGATGGATAGCCTTTAAACAAATTAGTATTTTTTTTTAACTTTTGAAAAAGGGCATACAAAATTGGGTTTACGGGAAAATGGGCTGGTCTACTGCCTACATACTCATAAAGCCCATTTTTTAAAGGGCATATGTGTTTTAATATGATTTTTTTTTCACCACTGCCCCAAAAAGCCAAAATTTCCCGAGCAAGGTTTTTTTGGGAAAAAAAACGTTTTTCCCTTTCTTTAAAGTTCGGGGGAAAAAATTTATATTTAATTAAAAGTTTGGGCCTCTTTAAAATTTTAATTAAATGTTAAAATTGCTAAAAAATTCTTTTTAAAGAACAAAATTTTGTTTTTGCCATCGGGTATTTTTAAAAATTTTTTAATAGTTTGCCTTGCTCATCCTTAATATCCACCCATTTTTTCTTATTTTTTTTCGATATGTTAACCCATTTTTTTTTTTAAACCCCAAAATTTCTAAAAGGGGAAAACCCTACAACCCCCCCGCGTCTTTTTCCCAATTTGGGTACTTTAAAGAACACACGCCGTTTTGTTTGGGTTAAAATAATGTAAAATTTTTTAAAACTTTTTTAAAAAACAAATTTTAAAAAATGGAACCTTTTAAATATAACGAAAGTGAACTTTACAATTGGGAGGGGTTTTAAAACCCCAAATTTTTTAAAACTTCAGAAATTTTAACCATTGCATTTGTTTTGTTTTCATACGGTTTCCCCGGGTCAGACTTGAAAACCCAACTAACTAGATTTTAAATCCCCCCAATTTAAAGAAGGGTAAGTCCCAATAAACTTGGTCATCCCCGCCCTATGGTTTTTTTTTAAGAATCATTTTAAATTTTGCCATTTCCGGGCGAAAACTACGGGCTGCGGCTTTTTCCATTTTGCAAACCTTTTTAAACCATCCAATCTTTAGAAAGGCAGTTTTTTAATTTTTAATGTTTATTACCATTAAGACGAATACTAACTGAACTAAATGAAAATCCTCCCAAAAGGGACAGCGCATTTAAACCCTTTTTCAACAACCCAATGGACAAAAAATGCATATGAAAAAATTCTGAACGAATTTAAATTTTTAATCCTTCAATGATTTTAGACAAAAGTTTTAACCCCAAAACATGGGTTAGGCATATTGTATTTTTGGGGCGCAAAAAGAGAATATTCTTTTGACTACTGGCCTGGCCACACTTTTTCAACCCCAAACCCAAACCCAATTTGAATTTGGGGTCCATAGAACAAAAAAAATCCTAAAAGCTTTTGGGGAACATTTAAATTTTTGATGAAAGCAAGGCCCCAACCCAAAGCCAGGTGCAAAGAAAGAAAAGGGCTCCATTCGGACATAACGTTTTTGGGGCCTATTAAAAGGGGCCAAGTACAGACCAAAATCAAACATAGTAATAATTTTCCCCGGCCCTTTGGGTTTTCCAAAAAAAAAATTTTTTTGCTAATTTAGAAGATGCTATTTAAATCTGCTGTTGATTTGCCGCTTGCTTTCAAAGGACCAAGCGTTTTTTGCCATGTAGGTCCCAAAAGGTTTTACTTTGGGTTTTAGGTCATGGATTTTTACAGGGAACCCCCCCCGACCTTGACTAAGATTGGCTGTACAGATTTTTAACAATGAAATCCTTATACTGGGGGCCCCCAAAACTTAGGGCAAATTCAAATCTTAAACACAAGGCCCGTCCAACCCTTTTTTAAAAAAGGGACCTAACCCCCGAAAAAAGCGTTTCCCGTTATAAACAACCCCCCACAGCCAGAAAAACACCCCGAAAGCACTCCCACCTGGATCTGCCCCCACATGCAGTCACACTAGCGAAAAGGGCAGGGGCCCCCTTGGGGGTTTTTCACTTTTTTCTGGATTTGCCCTACTTTTTTCACCAAAAAAATTTAAACCCGGGAGCTAGGGACTCCCAACGTCCACAGATTTGGGCACCATATAAACCCGCAACTTTTCCCGTTGTAGAAAAAAACCCAAAATAAAAAAACTGCCTATTTTGCCAGGCGAGGGATCAAGGCCCTTTTGCAGCTAAATTCTTTTAAAAGGGTTTGGGTAGATGATGCAATTGTTTTTTGAATCAAACTTTTACCAGGTGAGGTGTTGGAGGCGGTTTCTTTTGGGCCCCGTTGGGGCAAACCCCCTGTTAAAGCATAAAAAAGAGCGTAAAAGTTTGAAAACCCAAAAAGCTGGGGTTTTAAATAACTATTTTAATTTCCCTTGTTCTCGGGAAAAAGGTCCTTATTTTTTCAACCAGCGTAGTGTTTTTCATAAAGTTTCCCGTTTTAGTTTCTCTTATTTTGGCTTGTTTGGGGTGGGTAGCGCGCCTGTTAGTGACGACTTCTAAACCTTTTGGGGGCCCTTTGTAGCCTTAAATCCTGTATTTTCTGCTGTTTTCTAGCCTTTTTTTTCTCGCCCCTAAATTGTTTTTTGTCTGCTTTTGCGGTTTATTTTTTTTCTTTTTTCTACTCTGTATCCCCACCCAAGTTTTTTCCAAAAATTTTTTTTAGTTCGCCCCTTATTGAATTTAGGCGATTTATTAAGCCCAAAGGTTTTTACGCATAGGCAAATTGGGGGGAAAAACCAAATTTTTTCTAATTTTTCTGGGCTGGGTTTTCCCCAATTTTTAAAAACCCTCCCCATTTTTTGTTGCTGAATCATTTTTATTCTTGGTTCCCAAATCTTTAAAAAAAAGGGGCATTTCTATTTCCGATCGGTTTGGAACTCTTTTCCCCAAATTCCCGTAAAAAAACTAACGCCCCAGGCCCCCAAATTTAAAATATTTAATCGCCCTTTTTGGTTTTGCAACAAAGGGGTTTCCTGTCTAATTGTGCTTTTTTTTTTTTAAAAAAAATTTGTTTTGGGGCTGGCTTTTTAGTAAATCTTAAAAAAAATTTTTCCCCTGCAGTTTTTTTATTCGATGGTTGCTTTTTTCTAATTTTAAAAACAAAAAGGGCAAAGACCTTTTGGCGGCTCTAATCCTAAGCTTTTGTAGAATGATTTTAAATTCCCATTTGTTTAATAGTTTTCCGAGATGCCTAAAATGAAGGGGGGTTTTGGTTCTTCTAAAAAAGGGGTTTAAAAACCTTTAGCTGCATTTCAAGTTCTTCGCGCAATTTAAGGGCCTAATTCCCGTTTCCCCCCCCTTTTCAAATTAAGGGCCTGGCAGACTCTTTCCCTTTTTCAGAAGGTCTGGCGGCGTTTAAAATCTTTTTCCATATTTTTTTTTTTATATTTTTTTTTTTTTTATAAAAAAAGAAATCATTCGGCTTTTTGACCTCGGCCCTTTCAAAAAGAGAAAGGGAAACCCCACGGCGTAAAAGGTATTTGGGAGCGTAATTTTTTTTTAAATACTAAATTAACATTTTAGCCTGAAAAAACTTTTAAAAATTAAAGGGTTTTATTCCCTTTGGGGCTGTTTATGTTTTAATGCCGGCCTGGCTTAAAATATCCTTTTTTTAAAAAAAGATATTAAATTTGACAGATCCCAATGCTTTTTTTTTGTTGCCCAACTTTGGCCCGGGGTATCGTTAAAAAAATATAGCAATTTACCTGGGAGGGGGCGGGGAAGTCTTTTTACTAGGGGAGGCAGACATTTTTACCCCCTATTCGATCTATGGCGGGCCCAAAAAAAAAAGGAAAGAGAAAAAATTTTTTTCAGGGGGAAAACAAATTCAAACCCGCCCCCAAGCCGGCTTTTAAAAAGGAGGATGCCCAAAGGGAAAGTGTTAAAGATGAAGGGGTTGCCGAAGCATTTGGCAAATATTCTGCCCCCTCTAGAAATTTTTGGGTTTTTAAAAAAGCATTGCCATTTTACCAAAGGTGCCTAAAGAAAAAAATTACTTATCATCTAACATTTAAACCTGCCCCCTGTCGTTCTGTCTGAAGACCCCTTTTTCAAATACACAGTCCGCGGGCATTTCTTAGGGTTTTAAATTTTTTACTTTTTCCCCCGGACTTGGGCCCGAACAATCTTAAAACCCCTTTAAAAGTAAAAAGGGTTTTTTATTATGAAAAACGTTATGCACTTTCCCTTACAGAAAAAAGAAACAAGCGGACACTTCTGGAACATACTTTTAAATCAGTCTCTGAAGGTCTTTAAAAAGGGAAATTTTGGGTTTTGTTTTCTGAAAAAAAAAACTTTTAAGAAAAGAATCAAAGCGGGTTTTTTTAAACCCTTTTAAAATTGAAAGGGGTTTTCTGTGGAAAAAAATGGCAATTTGATCATTGTATTCAGGTCGCGGACTTTTTCCTCACCAAAAACTTTGATGAAATAAGAAAGGTTTTTCGGGTGGAGGTAGGCAAAGAGAACCCACAGTTGATCGCGTAAGTAAAAAAAATTCGCCTTTATGTTTTAAAAACTTTAAGACTTCTTAAATACCAAAAATGGGGTTTTGGGTGGGGGTTTTTAAGGGTCCACTTTTGGGCAACAGATTTTGGAAGTGGAAAAGGGTAAGGGGGAAAATGGGATAAAAAAAAAATATTCACAAGAAAACAACGGAGACGCCCCAATAAAAATGAACATTTTTTTGGTTTGTTTTGCTCAGTTTAAACTTTTAAAAAAACAGGCTAAAGGGCGGCGGCTTATTAAAATGTAGAAGAAATTTTTTCCCAATTTAAAAACGATGGGATTGCTTGAAATTTCCCGCCCAAAGATCCCCAAATGTTCTCTTTTCTGCGGGAAAATTTAATTTGGGTGTGGGGGAAAAATTCTTCTTAATTGATTTTTTCAAACAATATAAGGTTTCTTCGAGCACATTTGTAAAAATTCTCACAAAACCTTTTTTTGCAAAACAAGTCTTAAAAGGGAAAGGGGAAATTTCTTTGGGGGAAAGACCGGGAAAATTTTTTTGTTTTCCCAGCGACAAAATTTAGGGATGTTTAGAACATTACTATAACTATTTTAGGGAACCGAAACCTGTTTTAAAATTTTTTATTTACGTTCGGGTGAACGGACTTTTTTAAAAAAAAGAAAGCCTGTCAAATCTAGCCCCTTTTCGGCCGCCCAAAGCCTTTGTTTCTGTTTTGGGGTCTTTAAAATCAAAAATAAATGCCCGTCTTAAAAGCTTTAGATCGCCGTTAAAATCGGTTTTTATTTTACACTTTAAGGGGCAAAAGTTTGTTTTTTAAGAAAAGTTTAGGGGAAAAAAATAAAATTTAAAGGGGCAAAGATGGGGTTAAAAAAAAAAAAAAGGCGTTAAAAAATCTAAGCAAAGCTAAGCTATGCTTTTCGGATGACCCCCCAAATTCAAAACGTTTTTTTTATTGTAGGGTTGGGTTTTTTATGATTGCTTAAACAATTTTTTTTATTTTTAATTTTTTTAAATTTAAAAAAAAAAAGTTTCAGGGGCCGAATTTAAAAAACGCGTAGCTCCCCAAAATGTTTTCAGTAGATTAAAAAAACCTAGCAACACAACCGAGTTTTTTTTAATAGGAGTGCCGGAAATGTTTATGGATTTTTGAATACTAGATGATGGGGCTTACAAACGAACAGAAATTGAAGACAAAAAAACGCCAGCAGTATCCTACCCTAGAAGAGATAAGAAATTTAAGAGCAAACGACTTTGGCAAACATGAATACAAATTTCATAAAAGAGATAATGCTTGGGCGTTGCTTCCTGAAATTGCTTGGAATTTAAAGTTTGAACTACGAAGCCCCAATGTATACTTTGATAAGGAAAACAATTTTAGAAAGGCTTTGAATGCAGGCCCTTTCTTGTTAGCCTAGTTCCAGGAACACAACAGAAAAAACAGATTAAAATAACTTGGCAGGGTTCTGAATATATGCTACAGAGAAAGAAGTCCTTAGCTGAAGTGGGGGGCCGACACGTCGGCTTAGAATTTAACCCAAAGCTACTGCCACTACCTAGGCAAATGACGATGATTTTTCGCTTATTTATTACTCCGAGGGAGGGCGATCCTAGTTTGCCAGAACATACGTTAATTAGAGGTATACAAATAAAGGCTGAAAACTTGGATGCTCCTCTTAAGCTCAGTATTGCAATTACTAAAAACGGAGACAAAATAACCCCCATGTATCATCTGACAAGGTTACTGTGATGGTGACAAAGACAAACTAACAGTACTCGACTTTATTCTCATTAAGTATGTTGATTTTATTGCGTTTTACCTGTTAATGAAGTACTGCCAGAAGGATTAATAGAAGAATGTACAAGATTAATTTTAAAAAATAATCTTATTTAAAAATGGAGGTTCAACAGTTTAGATTAGAGCAAAAAAAACTGAACTTCAAAAAGAAATAGAAAGCGACTTGGATAAGTATAGAGTTACTAGAAAGAAATATGCTAAAGCTTTAAATACTCCTTTCCTTATGTATTACTGGTTCATCAGCAGTAGCTAGCGTGAGTGCTGGGTCTAGTGTTGCTGTTTTAGCCACTGGGGTTGGGGCGCCAGCCTCTATAGCATTAGGGAGTCTCGGGTTAGGTTTAGGCGCCACGTCTATGATTGTATGTGCTGTTTTAAAAAAATTAACTCCTAAATTACAAAAGCACACTGCCATTGTAGCCCTAGCATCGGCAAAACTTTGTTCATTAAGATTAAGAATAAGCAAATCATTACAGGATGAAAACATTACAGACGATGAATTTCAGAAGCTTATGGCTGACGGCGAGGATTACAGGCGGCAAAAAATTGAACTTCAAAAGGAGTGGAGAAAGACTTTTACTTCACGACAGGTAGACACTGATGCAATTAAACAGAACATTGAAAAACAAACACCGATCAGTTAAACCCAAAATAGGCTAAAAAAATAAGTTTAACAAAAATAAATACTATTTTTTTTGTTAACTTACTGTGTTTGGCGGGACAACTTGCAGCTCTTCACGAACAAACGATCTTTTAGGGGCGGGCTTTTTAGAGAGAGAGTTTCTCTTAAAAATATACGGGAGGGGTTGTTTTCATTATTCTTTCAACTTCATTTACATCTACGCTCCATATAGGATCTGTGGCTCTAATTCTAACATTTACCTTCTGCCTCTCCAGGAGCATAAAGTTCTTTTTTTTGTCCAAACCCGAGTTTTTGATCCCCTAACACTTTGTAAGCTAAATTTTTTTTTTAATTTTTTGGTTTACTGGTTTAAGGCCTGTGCTTTAAAATTTTCGTTGTTCAATAAAG
>JAFLJL010001139.1:5000-42247 GCA_018398815.1 Conus ventricosus | reverse complement strand
CAGATTGATTTATTGTCTGACCTACCAATGATTCAGATGATTGAAAACGGATTGCGTGGAGGAATTAGTATGGCGTCGCTATCATTACTGTAAAGCAACAACACAATACTTGGACAACTATGATCAAGTAAAAGGTCTAACTATCTCATGTATTTAGATGCAAACAATCTGTATGGATGGGCAATGGCGCAATCACTTCCATTACGCAACTTTAAAATGCACACAAGCGTCGATCCGAAAAAAATTCAAAAGGCATTAAAGTGGTTGAGCAGTTTGACGCCGGGTCAACAGCGTGGATACATTCTAGAAGTTGATTTAGAATATCCTCATGAACTCCATGACCTGCATAATGACTATCCATTAGCAGCAGAAAGCCTAAAGATGGCGAAAACAGAACCACCTAAACTTGTGCCTAATCTTCGAGGCAAAAAAAATTATGTCTGTCATTACAGACTTCTACAATTTTATTTAAGACATGGGTTGAAGTTGACAGCAGTTCATCGCTATAATTGCTTTTGATCAAGAACAGTTCATGAAACCATACATCATGAAGAACACTGATCTCAGAACCAAATCCACAGATGCTTCAGAAAAAGACTTTTTCAAGTTGATGAACAACAGCTGTTTTGGAAAGACTATGGAGAATCCGCACAAGCGCAAAGACGTCAGATTGGTCACCAAGAGAACGAAGCAATTAAGCTGACTTCAAAACCTAATTATCAGGACTTCAGAAGATTTCATGATCAGCTTTTGGCATAATGATGAAAAAAAAAGAAAGTCAAATTGGACAAGCCTGTATTTATTGGGTTTACCGTTTTAGAATTATCAAAGCTTTTGATGTTAGAATTTCTTTATGACTACTTTAAACCCTTGTATCCAGAGTCCAGAGTACTTTACACAGATACAGATAGTTTTGTTATAGATATCCCTACTGAAGACATCTATAAAGACATGGAATTAGAAGTAGCTAAAGGGCATGCGGATGGTATGACACGTCCGATTACCTAAAGATTCGCCTTTGCATTCAATTATAATAAGAAGGTTTTAGGAAAGATGAAGGATGAATTATCTGGAAAGGTGATTAAGGAGTTTATTGGTTTAAGGTCGAAAATGTACAGTATTTCGAGCCAGGAGAAAACCATTAAGAAAGCAAAAGGAATATCTCGCAGTGTTGTGCAGTCAAACATATCACATGACAACTACAAAGAAGCATTGTTTGGTAATAAGACTTTTCATCATGACAACGTAAAACTACGATCTAATCAACATGAGATCAACACAACGGTTGTAACAAAGAAGTCATTAGATAGAACAAACACAAAACGTGTGTTTGTTAATCCGAGTTTTCATATGCAATCGGACATTGGAGAACAGCATAATTATATATCTTCTTTGTCCGCGGGTTCGGGTTTATATTTTTCCCGAAGTTTATCTATAAGCTCAATCGCATCAATATCCAATTCATTCAAAATTTTTCTCATGTTTGCTTGATGTGCTCGAATTTTTTTTATTATTTCAAGATATTCTTTATCCCATTTTTGATAATCAAAATTTGGGATTTGGGGTTGTAGGTGATCTGGATGCATTGCCATGTCCTGATGAGTCCTCGCAAATGTTGCCCTAATAGCAGAATTCAAATCAAATGATTCCCGATCAATTCCAAGGTCTCTGCATTTATCATTCTTGTTTCCGGTTTAGTTCCATGTAAGAATTCTTTCTTCTGTGCCTCAATACGTAAGGCTTCTTCGTTGTGAGCTTCCATTTTAACTCAAATATATTTACGTAAATTAATTAAAGCGGAACTGTGTCTGGTGGGATTATCTGCAGTTCTTCCTTCACAAAAGATCTTTGAGGAGCTGGCTGTTTTGTTGTGTCAGTTTCTCGTAAATAATACACGGGCGGATTCATTTTTACAATTCTTTTTATTTCATATGGATCAACACTCCAAACTGGATCTGTTGCCCTGATGCGAGTGTCCCCTTCTGCTTCCCCGGTAAATAAAGGTACCTTACTTTTAAACCAAACGGTAATAGTTTGCTGGATGAACTGGAGTCCTTCAGCAACATTTATTGTTTTTCTTTTGATTGCTTGTACTGGTTTTAGCCCTTTAAATTCTTCATTATTCATTGCGCGCAAAACTGAGGGCAGTCTTCTAACCCATTCTGTGTTGCGAGAATTGTCAATCAGCTCTCTGTGATACTGGTAGGAAAAAAGTCTTTCGGATAACTTTTTGTTAAAGTTTTCAACTAAAGCTGTGATCTGTGAACTCCTGGGATGCCTCTTTTAATGGTAACTCTATGTTTTAACAATAATTGATTCACTCGGCCTTTAAATTCTTTTCCATCATCAACTTGAATCATGCGAGGATAAGTTAGCGGGCCTCTTTGGTATATCGTTGTATAGCGACAGCAACAGCAGAAGCACTCTTTTGTGTTAATGGTTCCGCATCTTTATATCTTGAAGCTATGTCAATGACTGTGAGTGCGTATTTAAAATCTTTTTCGTCTAATCGTATCATGGGGTAAATATAGAAGGTCCATTTGATGGGTGTCGTTTGGTATTGTATTCACAAAGTGCGGTCTTTGTATTCGTCTAGGTGCAGGTAAATAAATTTGCCAAATCGCTTGTTTAGATAACCATTCCTTTGCTGTTTTTTCACTGACTCCCGCTGTTTGGGCTTAGCTTTTTTATTGCCGTGATTCCCTTCCAATATCCTTTGGCGAATAATAGATTTTGTTCATTTTTTATTCAACCAATATATGCGCAACAAATACACGACGGTCATGCCAAAGACAATAAACAGATTTCTTGCATCTTTTGTTTTTCTGATGGCTGATAAAAGTCACTGAATTTTGGTGGGGGCAATGTCTCGATTGGTTTGCCCGTTACTAGATAATACTCTTTTATTGCCTGGCCAACATCTTTAAATGTGTAAGCGGCATGCCCCTGTTTTTTCAGGGTATCGTTAATGAAATCTAACTGCTCAATTCTCTGCTTTTCATAGCGATCTTGTGCTGCAGCTAGTTGCTCCACAGCTTTGTTATGTCTTTTTCTCTCGCCGTCGTCCCATAGTTTACTAAATGCGTAATTACTTCCGCTAAAAGCAAGCGCATTCACACAGCGCCACCTATCATCATTACGAGTGAAGCCATTTTTTATAAATGTATTTTTTAAATTTTACATATTGATACTGTCAGGAATTATTCCTTGCTTAACAAAAAAAATCTTTCGTAGCAAACGAAGCTGCAATAACAGCAATTAGCTTTGCTGAATCCTCAAAGCCTAGCTTGCCAAGATCTGCGGTTTTATTTTTAACAGGCTTTACCAAGCATCATGTATCTACATTAGGCCTCCAATAACAGCAGAATGGTTTTACAAGGTTGGTAACAGTTTTTTCGGTGCTCATTTTAAAAAATAAAATAATTATAATTAATAAAAAACATGAACAGCGATGATTCTATACAGCTACAGGGCAGCCTAAACCTTCCTGAACTTATGATTACAAATGATCAAGTGATGACCAAGCTATTATGCCTAAAAAGGAGAGGTTGTATTCTTTGGCAGCATGTGGAAAAACAAAACAGTTCCTCGGAACTGAATTCAGCATAGAACAAGATTCAACAGATGTCGCCACAAGACATTTTAAAGTATCATAACAGGTATGAAGCGCAGCTGGGGTCGAGAATGGTAAAAAGTGTGGGTGCAAACGATTCTTAGTTTGTACACTAAACTAGTCAGTAGATTTGCCCATTGATTCTGAACAAGATCTTACGTATGATTTAACGCAAGATCCAGTTTTAACAAAGTCATTAGAGTCTCTAAGCTGTGATCTATATTACAGATTTGGAACATTGTTATCACCGTTAATCATGGATTAATTACTTTTAATCATATAGATTTTATTTCCTTCAAAATGACCGAGCCGGAAAATCAGCAGAATCAGAAAACACTGAATCAGGTGGAAAAGAAACCAAGCCAGAAAATCAGCAGAACCAGAAAACACTGAACCAGGTGGAGACCAGTGAAAAGCACCCTCATCCTGGGGTCGTGTTAAAGCAGGAAGAAAATTAGCAGAGTGGAACAGACAAAAAAAATTAATGTTACAGAATATAACTCATGATGAAAACATAACACCGCCAACCCCCAGAACAAGTTGATTCAATGCCAGCTATAAAAACTCCATGTGATTCAAGACCTACAGCGCCAAAGTCTTCATGGAATATTGAATTTAAAAAACTGTTGCCATTTTTGGCGCCCTTGCTGCTGCTGGGGGCGGTTATTACTGTTATAAAATATATAAACAATGGCAACAAAAACCAAAGAAGTTAAAACAACCTGAACCACTAAATGAAGACAAAAACATGCCAAACCGCCAACAACAAAAGATCGTTTTGATCCATTTGAAATGTAATAATATTTTAAGAACTTAATTTTTTGTTTTTTGATAAAAATAGATCATGGCGTATTATAAAATGATGGAGTCAATAAATAAAGACATGGAGTCTATAAAAGACATTTCCATAGACCAGAATTGTAATCAATGCGGTTGCTTAGGATGTAAGAACTTCATAAGATTTATGCTGCCCGATCTCGCGCAGAGAACGCTGAGCAAGACATCCTCAGCGATGACGCGTTTTTTGAGGCGTGTGTGTACTATATTAGGCATCTACTATTTAAGATAAAAACATAGATTGTATTTTTTTTGATAATTATAAGATAACTTGAATAAGAACTTGGTTGTACTTAAGATGACTTAATTACAATCTTGAGGTGACTTGGGGGTGACTTGAAAATAACTTAGTAAGAACTTAGAAGTGACTTGGGGTGACTTGAGAATGACTTGGGTAAGAACTTAGAAGTGACTTGAGTAAGAACTTGAGGATGACTTGAGGACGACTTGGGGACGACTTAAGTAAGAACTTAAGTTAAGAACTTAGAAGTGACTTGGGGTGACTTAAGTTAAGAACTTAGAAGTGACTTGGGGTGACTTAAGTTAAGAACTTAGAAGTGACTTGGGGTGACTTAAGTTAAGAACTTAGAAGTGACTTGGGGTGACTTAAGTTAAGAACTTAGAAGTGACTTGGGGTGACTTAAATTAAGAACTTAGAAGTGGCTTGAGTGTGTGCATGCGTGGGGTGGGGGTAGAAGGTGTGCATGCATGGGGTGGGGTGTGTAGCACAACTGTCCTAGTTACAAGCACCACTACATCCTGTTAAAACTCATGCTGCTAAAATAGGACGTTCACACATGAATGGCTATTTATAGTAGCAGTCAGCAAGGCTGATTTTACTGCAGCCCTCTTGCTGCTAAAATAGGACGTTCACACATGAACGGCTATTTATAGCAAGGCGGATTTTACCACAGTCCTCTTGCTGCTAAAATAAGGCGTTCACACATGAACGGCTATTTATAGTAGCAGTCAGCAAGGCTGACTTCACCGCAGCCCTACTGCTGCTAAAATAGGACGTTCACACATGAACGGCTATTTATAGCAAGGCTGACTCCACCGTAGGTTGCCTCCCACAACAAAGAGTTTCATTATACTTTCCTTCTCGAACAAAAAGGTTTATACCACACCCCTCTCTTTTTTCATCCGGGCTTGGGACCGGCATTGGCAGAGTTAGTGTTTTTTTTTTTTTTTAAAATAAAATACTGCTTTGGCAGAGCTTTTTTGGCGGCTCTTAATCGCCAGTTAGTACACCTGTCGCTGAACATTTGGAGCTTTTTGTAGGAATAGTGGGCCACCCACTACCCCACCCCGTTCTGTTAGGTGTACTAAAGAGAACTCGATCTAATTTTGCCGAAGTTTCGAAAATCATCATTTTTCTGCAAGTACTTTGTGATCAGACTTCGTTTGGCAAACAAATCATTTATGGTGATGGCAAGGTTGTGAAATTTTCGACAATAAAAAAATGTTTTGAAAGCTGCATCAGTTTTCTTGCATATGAGTCATCAATATTCATGTTTCTTCGTAAAAATTAAACGCCATGTCTCAGTTGGTTTTTGATCTTTCAAACATTGTTCGTGCCTTTTCAAGGCAGTGGACCCATAATCAGAGCATAATGGATGGTTTTCCTTTCGCCAAGTTTTAGTAAAAGAACACCATTTTGTAGAAATGGAATCATTTCGTCAACAGTCAAAAGCTTATCAAAACCATCAACTTCTCTTTCAGTAATATTGCCCAAATCTCTTTCTAAATCTCTTTCTTGAATCAACAAGCTTTCAGGTAGCTGTGTAGTTCTTCAATGGTTAGTTCTCGTTTTTCTTTCTCCCACCTTCCAAAAAAGCAATACTGCTCTTTGGCTTACGGGGAAAAAACAGCGCTCACCTGATTTTCTTTTGTTTATATACTCCACCATAAGCCTGTGGTATTGCATATGTTCATCCATAACAAGAAGTTGTTCCTCTTTGAACAAAGCACGTCCGTTCCATTGAAAGCCATGACTAAACTGTGCGGCTTACACTTCGCCCGTTCAGGAATGTTTTGTGTGACACCACAATGTTGCGGGTTAACCTGGTCAGGTGATCGCTGCCAGCCCCCGCCTTATGGTGGTTACAGTTAGTTAATTACAGGCATCGCATGAGCCACCTAGGACCGCTGTGCATGGTACTGACTGCCACAAACCCCAAGCCTCTAATTAGGGTTGATCGTATATGTGTCTCAGCCAAGTCTTAGTTTGATGACTGTCTGCACAAAAATGATGTTATTGAAAATGACTGTCTGCGCAAAAATGATGTTATTGAAAACGATAGAAAAACGCAGAAAAACTAAAATCTGAAAAGTTTAATAAATTAGTATTGAAAACGGATAACCCTACACAGTATGTTTGTTTGTAGGGTCGTTATTTTTTGGTTATTGAAGTCTTACTTGTTAGAGAACAGGAAAACACGGATTCTGGATTCGCCCGGTCGAAACTGGTTTAGACCGGGTGAGCCAGAATCCGTGTTTTACTGTTCTCTTGGAATGAATCCGCAAGGGACTAAAATACAACAAACTAATAAATTCCAAGGATAAGTACCGCACCGTTCCAGCAACTTACAGAGCAGCTTGGTGTTGCAATGACTGCAAGAAATATTGAATTATAAACAAAGCTTGCTCTTATGTCTTAGATTGAAGAAATAGGGGAGATACGCATTCATATCTGCAGTGGTAGATGATTCTGCCTAACTAACAGTATGTGCTTGAGTGGGTGAATGGGGAAAATAAAATAAATGCTTCTCAAAATGAGCCTTCAGCAAGCTTATATTCTCCAAGGGGGAGACATCCTCCAATTGGGAGGGAAACTCACTAACATATAACTCCTGGTCATATACCGATATTTCGAAACTTGGTGGTTTCTCCTCAGTGACCGCGGAAAGTGGTAATTTGACTCCTCTGCCTTTTCAGTTTTAAGAAGAATACAATCCAGAAAAGGTTGGTGTGCAATACCGTAGTATGTTTGTTGAGTTTTCAAAAAACCAACCAAAGGTGCCATCTGAGAAGCAAAAGAAAATCATAAAAGAGCAAAACAAGCTACATTTTCTTGTGAAAAGTAAAAAATGAAAAAAGATATCCTCTAAGACACAAGTGCTGAGGGCAAGTTCTTGGAATGAATCCGCAAGGGACTAAAATACAACAAACTAATAAATTCCAAGGATAAGTACCGCACCGTTCCAGCAACTTACAGAGCAGCTTGGTGTTGCAATGACTGCAAGAAATATTGAATTATAAACAAAGCTTGCTCTTATGTCTTAGATTGAAGAAATAGGGGGAGATACGCATTCATATCTGCAGTGGTAGATGATTCTGCCTAACTAACAGTATGTGCTTGAGTGGGTGAATGGGGAAAATAAAATAAATGCTTCTCAAAATGAGCCTTCAGCAAGCTTATATTCTCCAAGGGGGAGACATCCTCCAATTGGGAGGGAAACTCACTAACATATAACTCCTGGTCATATACCGATATTTCGAAACTTGGTGGTTTCTCCTCAGTGACCGCGGAAAGTGGTAATTTGACTCCTCTGCCTTTTCAGTTTTAAGAAGAATACAATCCCAGAAAAGGTTGGTGTGCAATACCGTAGTATGTTTGTTGAGTTTTCAAAAACCAACCAAAGGTGCCATCTGAGAAGCAAAAGAAAATCATAAAAGAGCAAAACAAGCTACATTTTCTTGTGAAAAGTAAAAAATGAAAAAAGATATCCTCTAAGACACAAGTGCTGAGGGCAAGTTCTTGGAATGAATCCGCAAGGGACTAAAATACAACAAACTAATAAATTCCAAGGATAAGTACCGCACCGTTCCAGCAACTTACAGAGCAGCTTGGTGTTGCAATGACTGCAAGAAATATTGAATTATAAACAAAGCTTGCTCTTATGTCTTAGATTGAAGAAATAGGGGGAGATACGCATTCATATCTGCAGTGGTAGATGATTCTGCCTAACTAACAGTATGTGCTTGAGTGGGTGAATGGGGAAAATAAAATAAATGCTTCTCAAAATGAGCCTTCAGCAAGCTTGTATTTTAGTCCCTTGCGGATTCATTCCAAGAACTTGCCCTCAGCACTTGTGTCTTAGAGGATATCTTTTTTCATTTTTTACTTTTCACAAGAAAATGTAGCTTGTTTTGCTCTTTTATGATTTTCTTTTGCTTCTCAGATGGCACCTTTGGTTGGTTTTTTGAAAACTCAACAAACATACTACGGTATTGCACACCAACCTTTTCTGGGATTGTATTCTTCTTAAAACTGAAAAGGCAGAGGAGTCAAATTACCACTTTCCGCGGTCACTGAGGAGAAACCACCAAGTTTCGAAATATCGGTATATGACCAGGAGTTATATGTTAGTGAGTTTCCCTCCCAATTGGAGGATGTCTCCCCCTTGGAGAATATAAGCTTGCTGAAGGCTCATTTTGAGAAGCATTTATTTTATTTTCCCCATTCACCCACTCAAGCACATACTGTTAGTTAGGCAGAATCATCTACCACTGCAGATATGAATGCGTATCTCCCCCTATTTCTTCAATCTAAGACATAAGAGCAAGAGAGAACGGGGAAATACCAATCCTGGGCCACTTCCGCCCTCACCCAGTTTCGGGCGAAAGTAACCCAGGATTGGTATTTCCCGTTCTCTGACAAGTAAGACTTCAATAGCCAAAAAATAACGATTATTTACAAACAAACATACTGTGTAGGGTTATCCGTTTTCAAAACTAATTTACTAAACTTTTCAGATTTTAATTTTTGCTTAATCCTATGTTTTTCCTGGTCATTTTCAATAACATCATTTTCGCGCAAACATTCTTCAAATGAGTCTTTGTCTTTCATGTGAAATAAAACTACAGTCTTTAACTGTTCTCTAAAGTCTTTTAAAACCGAGTTATATTTCTGGCATAAAATCCACACACTTATCCCAGCATGTCTTCCGCTGAAAGCTAGTTTCGACAAAGTGTTTCTCTTTTTAACTATGTCTCTTTCTGCGAACAGTCATCTATAATAAATAGTGTCTGCGTTTCCTTCATACAGTCTATAATACTTGTTCTAACACTCACTCAGTTTATTGTAGGATTAACTAATATATGGCATTCAATCCGTCCATAAAAACCTTCTATCATGATATGCTTTGTTCCATTTAAGTTTTGGGCAGAAAATCACAATATGTTAAATTATAGCGATAAAGTTTGTAATAGGTCGGGACAAAATATTGTTTTTCCACAACCAGTCTGCCCACAAATCAATGAACAAGGGAGGGGTTTTTGTCATAAAGTTTAACTGCTCCATGTTTTATACTAGAATTTAATCTAATCAGTTATTGTTTTTATCATGCTCTCTGTCAAAACTTGTTCAGTATATTAAAATCCTATAAGGTCTAAAGGGTGTAAGATTAATCCATTTAGTGCTGTAAGATTGTTTCTATTTAGACTAATATTGATTTTTTTGTTTGTTGTTATGCCTTAATATCCTCACCATTGTAAAGAATGAGACAGTAATTTTAAAGGGACTGTCAACGTCTAAGTTTTGCCAGCAAATTAGAATTCCTTTAAAAAGGACGGTCACTAACGCCCACAACCCCACCCCTCTCCTTATCTTTTAAGGACAGAATTTCAAATATTATTGTGAACGTGTCTCCTATTTTCATTTGCGGAATGAACTGTAATTTTGTAGAGCATCTTTTAAAAACCGTTTCTCTTCTGTGGAGGATGTACGTTTTTTCCATACGGCCGTTATTTCAATCTCTTTCCGATATTGTCGTCCGGCATAAGACTTACATGTAAAGGGCCAGAGTTGAATGCTTTTTCTGAAACTTTTTTGGACGGCTAAAAAATGGTAAATGGGCTTATGAATTCAAATTTTTTTTCCCCATTCTAAATATGGTTCCAAGTGCCATTTGAAGTCAGGTTTTCAAAACTATTTTATATTCATATGGCCCAAATTATTTGCCTCTAGATTGCGCAGTTGTTCTAGTTTAGGAAACTTTTTGCTGTTCCCAAACCTCTTTGCGTTTATAATCCCCATCTTTAGTGTACCCCAAAACCATACAAAGCGCCTATCTCACCATTTTGTTCAAAGTCCCGAACGTCTGCAAGGTCTTTTAATTCTAAAGTTTTTACACCTTACAGGCGCTAATGTAACTCCGGTTCTTTCTGGCCCCGCGACATTTTTTAGTACAATAATATTTTATTTCTAAAAAAATGGTGCAGGTTATCAATTTCACGATTTTCCCCTGTTTGTCTTTGTTTTTATTTTAAAATGATCCGACCCTCCCACAAACTAATCTTTTAAACTGTAAATTAGGGAATTGTATAATTTCATAATCGCAATATGCAGCTTTCCCTGACGGAGGCTCTTAAAACAGTTGAGGGCCTTCCATCATATAAGTTTTCATCAGTGCTTAGCTCGTCCAAATGAACATAGAGTAATGAATGTAATGCAAGATTGAGCGGACTTTCCCCTCAAACGTGTTTCATCGGGGCGAAACACTAAAACTATGAGTGGGTTTAGTTTGGCTAGTTTTTAAGCCTAGCATTTTAGCTAGCTCTCTATCAAAATCGTATTTTGCTTCTTCAGGTTTGAATGTTAATATTGTTTTTTAGTTTGCTTTTGTTAAGTTTAAGAGTAATGTCTAAGTTATCATTGCTTCTTTTAGTGAGCAAAACCCGTAATAACCATCAGGTATTGTTAATGTTTAACGTCGTTTGTTCTCCTTTCATATTTTGTTTTCTTTTTTATTCCCCTTGGCTTTAGTTATATTAAACCATACTACTTTGTAAAATATTTCATGGAGCGCGACCGTTTTGGGCCCCCGTAATTGTTATCAATAGCGTTCTAAAAACGAAGGGCGGTCTTGAGTTGTTATTGTTACAAAATTTTTTAAAAAAAATTAAAAATGAGTGCTTTCAAATATACTGATGCAAATATTTGTTGGGCCACCTACAATCTTAAAAATATAACAACTGACACCCTCGACATTTCTGTGACCCAGATGACACTTTCAAGTAAAGGTGAGTACGCCATTAAACAGATTTTTCTTAACCCCCTATTAAAAAAGACTACATCGCAAAAGTGTGGTTTAGTCATCCGATGCAGTTTTATCAAAACCAGTTAAACTTTGCTGTGTTTTGTGCATCAACTGGGTGTGGGTGTCGTATGTGATCATTTAAAACATCCTAATCCTTTGGTTAGGTCAGTGTACAGATTTCATTTCTATTACACCTTCAGACGTATTTTGATGAACTGCAAGCCATTACCAAATGACAAAAACCCTTTAATCCATTCAGCAACCGAATAGCATGAAGGCTTTTGAAAAGGGTCTGTAACGAATTTAATATTAACATCAAAGACAGACTTTAGACAAAAGTCTGATCTTTTAATCATGGCTTAGGCACCCCTTTTATTGGGGCGTGCACAGAAAGTATAAGTATGACTGGAATCCTCCTTACACATCTTTCTCTTCAGGCACAAAATGTTCACCTGGGTCCATAGAGCAAGGCATAAAACGCCTGGAAACCATTTATCTTGACACTTCTAAGGGCCTAACTAAAGCAGGAATAGAACGAATAAACGACTCTATTCGTACTTACGTTTGGTGTTTGCTGGTTCGCAAACACAAACGAGATCGAGCATAAAATGATCCTTCTACTGGCTTTGACGCGCAAAACAATACTTAGCAAATTTTGAGGACGCCATTAATTCTACAGTTGATTTGCCTTCAAGTATTCAAAGGTACCAACATGTTTTACATTACGCAAGATCGAAAGTAGACTTTGCTGTTGGCCTGGTTTATACATGTGCCTTCTGACCTCAGACTCCAGATAGGTACAATAATAAACTATTTAAAAATGAAATTCTTATAGCAGGCAATGAACAGAAGGTTGGGAAAAAAACGACATAAATTCTGAGCCAGTAATATTACAAACAATAAAGAAACACCCAAGATTAAGTCATCCCAAACCCCGAAGTCCCAAACCCCCAAAGTCATTGAAGACTCAGCAAAGCTCGCGGACTCTGTTCGCGATGACCATGGATATGAAAAGACCCGCGCTTTTTCTTGGATTAACTGGCCTAGGATTATTGGTCTTTATCTTACTAAAAATTAACCCAACTATTAAGAGAACTAATGTCCATAAGGGGCTCGGCCATAAAGCCACTACTTTGCTTGCAGTAGACAAAGCCAGCTAACAATACCCCCAATATACCCGGTAAAGAGTCTATAGCTTTACCGGCTAATTTTTTTAATAATCGCAAAATGATCAAGCTGTTTTTTTACCCATGATTTATCAGGTGGAGGCGATGGCCCGGCGGAGGTTTAAAGAACTTTGACCCCCGCCGCCTGTTTAAAAGCCATTACAAATGTACTTATTGCAAATCCTAAGGCAGTTATAACGCTTGCTAATGTGACGCCTTGCCCCTTTAAACAGCGTTTTTATTCGTTCTGCTAGCGTTGTGTCTTCATATAAAATTTTTCGGATAGTTTCTCTTATTCTATTCACTTGAGTTCGTAATTGGTCTCGGTTTGTAGTTAGCACTTCTAGTCTTGCTGATCTTTTTGTTCAAGATCTTTAGTCTTTGGGTTATTCTTTCTTTAATATCAGGCCCTACGATGCGGTCATCAGCCTCAACGAGTTTTCTTTTTCTTTTTTATATGCTCATCTAGTTCACCTAGTTTTGCTAAATTGTTTGTTATTCGCCTCTGATGGTTCTTAAAGTACGATCAAGGGCTAATAATTCTCGCATGGGTAGCGGTGAGTCGTGTATAGTCTTTAAAGCTGTTTCTTCTGAAAAATGGATTCTGCTTCTATTACATTTATTAATTCACCTGCTGATTGATTTAATTCTTTAAGTTCCATGTTTTGCATTTGGTTATCTGTTGGGAGTTCTTGCAGTGTGTTTTGAAGTTTAGAACTGCCTCCGCCCTTAATTTTGGCCTAACAAGGCCAAGGCGATTTTGATCTTTCACACTGAGTCTATTTCTATTGAACCCACGGCTAAAACTTTGAGGGTCTTTTTTAGTTGTAAGCTGAACAAGTTGCCCTTGGTCCCTCCTCACAAACAAATGGTCATCTTTTATTTTCAAAAATTTTGGGGGTCTAAAATTTTTCGGGGGTTCTTGGCCTAAACTTTTTTGGTATAATAAATCGCCCAAACTTTCGGGTTTTTTTATCCCGACTTGTTGGAAATGACCCCGCTTTCTGCTAATTCATCTGAAAATGAGAGCCCTGACGATGCCCTCCCAAGGGGAACATTTCATTTCTTCCCCCAAACCGATCAAAAACATCAAAATTTTCTTCTCTTAAACTTCCAGCCATTTTTTTTTTAAATTAATTAAATTTTTATTTTGCTTCATAAAAAGGGCGCAAAAAAACAAATGGTTTTGATTTTAAACCCCGCTTTAGAAAACTAAAAGGGGCCCCCTTTGGCTAAAGGGGAAATAAGGGGGACTATTACTGTTCCAAATAACCATCTACAATTGAGCAGAAAAAAATTCTTACTGTAAATTTCCAACCTAGAGTGGAGGGCTTTGATTGTCCAGGCCGGGCGCTTTCTTACTTTCAAAAAAAAGCGCCCGATTCAACAACAGCCCCAAAAAACCCAAGGACAGTTGTACGGAAACCTGGGGCGGGAAATTTCGAAAAGAAAAATTTTCTATAAACTTGAGGGGCAAAAATATTTTTTTTAAACCCCAATGCAGACAAATTTTTAACCTATTTTTGATCAATGGCAAACGGGAATAAAGGGGAAAGATCTTGCGTTTCAAGGAATGGGCAAGAAAAGCACAAAAACTTAAAAATTAGGCGCAAACTCCCTCAGGTGCTAAAAGCAGCAAAAAGGTTTTAGCTTTTAAGTTATGGTATTTTTAATCTTTTTTTCCTTCCCCTATTTTTTTGAGTTTTTAAAAAAAAAGCGCTTTCCCGCCATACTTTAAAGGGGGTTTTAAAAACAGATTGTCAAACGAACTAACTTTAATGAATACAAACGTGTTTCAAATAAACAAAACGCCGCAAGAAAAGTACAGCATTTCGCCCAACCTTCTTTGGGAAATTTGCGTTGTTAGAAACTCTTTTTTAAAGAAAGGCCTGTTTGGGCACCTTATAAAGTTGAATTGGAAATATAAAACCGAAAAAAGGTGATTCCCCTAAAAAACCTTTAACCCTAGAAGCAGGGCGGGGACACTATATGGTTTTTTTAGTTTTAGCGTCTCAGCAAATGGGTTTTAAAGGTTTTTTTTTTTGCTGTGGAAGTTGAAAAACCCATTAAAAAAGAGGAAGTGAAAATTTTTTTTAATCCAAAAATAACGAAAGTGGCAATGTTCAAATTGGGGGAAAACCAAAACCCCAAATCATGTTTGGGGGCTTAAACCTTATCAGAAATTTTAAATGAAATAAAAAAACCCCTTTTTGGGAGGCGGGAGGTGAAAAAATCCAACAGTTGACCTTGTGCCCTAAAAAATTTACATTTTCACAAGGGTTAGGTTTTGATGTTTAAATTTAAAACAAAATAGGGTTTAAATGGTTTGACCTAAGGGTAAAACGGAGGAAAATTCATTTAAATTTGGAAGGGGGGAAGGAAAAACGTGAAGACGTATAAACATTTAAATTGATAAAGAAGAAAAAAGGGCCGATAAACCCGCTTAATGTACATTTGTTTTTAATATATTTCCCGCAGAGAATTTTGAAAATAACAGTTTAAAAGATATACAATACAAAATTTTTTTTAATTTTAAAAAAAAGCATGTCGGTTCAGGTTTACCCAAAAATTGCCTCAGGGGCCCGCCAAAAAAACGGATAGTAAAAACCCCCAAAACAAAAAACCTTCAGTTTAACCCAAAACTTTAACACAAATGAAAGAAAGTATTTAAGAGCAAGACCTTTCAAAATACAGAAAAACCCCAAACAAAAGGTATTCTGCTGCCTTTAATGCTGTTCCCATATTTTAAATTCGGGAGAAATCAACTAAAAAGGCTCTATCAGCGGAACGAGTGTTGGGGCCCTCTTAGCAACGGGCTAGGCGCACCCGCAGCTTTACCTCTAGGGGGGTTTGTCTTTAGCTCTGGGGTCTGTTTTTCTTTTACTTAGGGCTGCTGGGAAAAAAATTTAAAAACAAACCCCAAAAAGCACACAGTTGGTTCAACTAAAAAACGGTTTAAATTTATTTTGTTTAAAAAAACTGAAAATTTAAAATAAAGCCCCTTTTTTGACCCCCCCCAACCACGGATGAAAAATTTAAAAAATCTTTACGGGCCTTTTTTTGGGATGACTACAAAAGACAAAAGTTTGATTTTCCCAAAGAAAGGGAGGAAAATTTTTTTAAACCACCAAACCCCCCCGACCCAGAAAAAAAAGGGAAAACCCTTAAAAAAAGTAAACGAGACTTTAAAAACTCTGTTCTAAAAAGGCCACAGTAACAACACGAAGGGCTTTTAAAACTTTTATTTTATGAGTCCAAGCAAAAAAAGGCCCGTCGATTTTGATTCTAAATTAAGGTTGTTTTTTTTAAAATTTAAATAAAAAAATTTTGGCTTAAAAAAAAAGACAGAAAGGCTAAGATAATGAAGGAAAAGGGAACGTTTTTTTTGAAGGAAAGCTCGGAGAGGCTTTTTATCAAAGACACTGAATGAAAATTAAATTTAAAAGGGTCATTGCCCCAAACAAACGTACAGGAAAAGTTTTGTTCAGGGCTATTTCCAATTTTCCAGGCAAACTAAAAAAGCCCCGCCATTTTAAAGAAAATTTTAAAGCTTTTTTAAAATCGACAAAGGGTAAAAAAATGAAGAAAAAAATCTAGAATTGGGGTCCCAAACAAAAAAACCCCAGACTTTTCTTTCCATAACATTTAAAAACCCCCGGGTTTGGGGGGCGACAAACGTTTGGGCACATTTTGGGGAACCCCGGCCGCGAAGAAGCTAAAATGAAGGCCTGGTTGGTCAGAGGGCGAAGTTTGAGATTGGGTTTAAAAACCCGGCAAAGAATGCCCCGGGAAAATTGTGGGGCCAAGGCTTACTTTCCCTTTTTCCCTCCAGCTTTGGCCAGCGAAAAAAAGCATTTAATAAACAAAAAAAATTCAGACGATAAATGTTTCATGGGTGCGTTTGAAAGGGCTGCATCGTTTTTCGCGAACACGCAAAAGAGAGTGACAAAACTATGGGGCAAAAACCCAAAAAGATCTTAATTTTAAAAAGGAAAATTTTTTTCCCGTTATTTTGCCCAAATTTTTGGGATCAGTTTAAAAGGGAGCAAAACAAACCAAAAACCCGTCAAAATTCTACCCCATGGGATGGGGAAACAAATCTACACCCGTTTTAAAGTGCCCAAAAACAGTCCAAAAATTGGGACCAGAAAAAAAACCCATTTGATTACTACTAAAGTTTTCCCCCGCGGGGCTGCCACATTACAAAATTGATACAAAACAATAAAGTAAACAAAAGCAGCATATTTTCAAAAAAAGGGCACAAACAAGAATTCTGCAAAAAAAATGTTTAACAAGAATGCCATCTGGCAAGCCGCGAGTAACAAATAAAACATTGTAAAATTTCCCGTAACTGTAATACGGAAAATAAACGCCCCCGCCGGGATTTTAAAATTTTATTTTTAAAGAACTGGAAAAAACTGCAACATTCTCCAAAAACGATTTTAACCGCGGGCCTTCGAGTCGTTATTTTTCCTTAGAAGGGCCACCCGCCAAAAAAAATTCGAAAAACGTTTTTAATGAGAAAATCATCAGATTTGTTTTTTTGGGCCTTCTTTTAATTTTTTGGGGTCGGATGGCTTTTATTCAAGCCAAAATTTAGGGGCCCCAAAAAAGGCGGCTAAAAGATTTTTAAGCGCATGCAGCAAGTGCGTAATAAATTGTTCAAAAAATCGGGAATTTTAATCTAAAATTTCATGATGACCCTGAAGCCCAACCCCCCGGTTGACTCAGCCACGCATTGTTGGGGTTTGCCGGGTTTTGAGCTAACGCCCAAGAGTGGGGAAAACCCCCCCAGAAGAACCATGAAACACATTAGCGGGAAAATTCAGAGGAGCAGGCACAACAACCAATCTTCAACTAAAGTTTGAACCCCAAAAACCCTGGAAAACGCTGTTTCTTTCATAACTTGCGAGGGGTTAAAGACTCTCATCTTTTTTTATTTTTTGGGGAAGCAATTTAACCCCCCGCCTTTAGGGTACATGCATTGGGACAGTCATCAGAAAAGTACATGTGCTTTAATCGAAAAACAAAGTTTTTTATGACTCAGCAGCACAAGATGGGGGTCATTTGAGTCCCTGGCTATGTCCCCTTTAAAGTCCGCCCAAAAAAGGAAAGAAAAATTTTTACCCCAAAGCTTTTTAGAAAAGGGTGTTTTCCCTTATTGATAATGAACAGGGGGGAAGGTTTTGGGCGAAGATACACTTCCTCCTAAAGGCGCGTTCCCTTTTTTAGTCCCTTTGAGGAAAGGACATCAGTGATTCAGATTTCCAGCATGTCAAGATGCGTGGCAGAAGGGTTTGAGTGTAAAACGATTGGGGGGTACTATCATGGGCTCCTACTTGAAAGGGTGATGGTGTTTGTTTTGGGGGACGTCTTTGAAAAAATTAAAAGAAAAACCTGCATGAAAAATTTTAAAACCTGGATCCGGCATTTCATTTTGCGCCCGGGATGATTGGGGGGCTTTCTTTAAAATTTACTGGAGAAAAGATTGATTTTTTGCTGTTTTAAACCCTTTAATTTAGATGATTGAAAAAGGATTGCGGGGGGGGGAAATTTGGGATGGGTCGCCCTCATTTCGGAAAAACAAACAACAATTCTTTGGGGAAACTATGAACCAAATAAAAGGTCTAAATATCTATGTATTTAATGCAAAAAATCTGTATGGGATGGGGCCCAAAGGCGCCCTTTACTTCCGTTTTCGTAACTTTAAAAAAAGTACAAAAGGGACGAATAAATTTAAAAGGGATTAAAGTGGTTGGGCAGTTTAAAAAGCCTGATCAACAGGTGGGTAATTCTAGAAGTTGAAATTAGAATTTTCCTCATGAACTCCATTTACCCCCATAAAAGACTATCCATTACCCGCCAAAAATCTAAAAGAAGGATCCAAAGAACCACCAAAATTTTGCCTAATCTTCGGAGCAAAAAAAATTATGTCTGTCATTACAGACTTCTACAATTTATTTAAGACATGGTTTGAAGTTGACAGCAGTTCATCGCATAATTGCTTTTGATCAAGAACAGTTCATGAAACCATACATCATGAAGAACACTGATCTCAGAACCAAATCCACAGATGCTTCAGAAAAAGACTTTTTCAAGCTGATGAACAACAGCTGTTTTGGAAAGACTATGGAGAATCCGCACAAGCGTAAAGATGTCAGATTGGTCACCAAAGAGAACGAAGCAATTAAGCTGACTTCAAAACCTAATTATCAGGACTTTAGAAGATTTCATGATCAGCTTTTTGGCATAATGATGAAAAAAAGAAAGTCAAATTAGACAAACCTGTATTTATTGGGTTTACTGTTTTAGAATTATCAAAGCTTTTGATGTTAGAGTTTCTTTATGACTACTTTAAGCCCTCGTATCCTGAGTCCAGAGTACTTTACACAGATACAGATAGTTTTGTTATAGATATCCCTACTGAAGACATCTATAAAGACATGGAATTAGAAGTAGCTAAAGGAGCGAGCGGATGGTACGACACATCCGATTACCCTAAAGATTCGCCTTTACATTCAATTACTAACAAGAAGGTTTTAGGAAAGATGAAGGATGAATTATCTGGAAAGGTAATCAAGGAGTATGTGGGGTTAAGGTCAAAAATGTACAGTATTTCAAGCCAGGAGAAAATCATTAAGAAAGCAAAGGGAATATCTCGCAGCGTTGTGCAGTCAAACATATCACATGACAACTACAAAGAAGCATTGTTTGGCAATAAGACTTTTCATCATGACAACGTAAAACTGCGATCTAATCTACATGAGATCAACACAACAGTTGTAACAAAGAAGTCATTAGATAGAACAAACACAAAACGGGTGTTTGTTAATCCAGAGTTTTCATATGCAATTGGGCACTGGAGAACCGTAAATTAATTAAAGCGGAACTGTGTCTGGCGGAATTATCTGCAGTTCTTCTTTCACAAAAGATCTTTGAGGAGCTGGTTGTTTTGTTGTGTCAGTTTCTCGTAAATAATACACGGGCGGATTCATTTTTACAATTCTTTTTATTTCGTACGGATCAACACTCCAAACTGGATCGTTGCCCTGATGCGAGTGTCCCCTTCTGCTTCCCCCGGTAAATAAAGGTACCTTACTTTCAAACCAAATGGTAATAGTTTGCTGGATGAAGACTCTCCTTCAGCAACATTTATTGTTTTTCTTTTGATTGCTTGTACTGGTTTTAACCCTTTAAATTCTTCATTATTCATTGCTCGCAAAACTGAGGGCAGTCTTCTAACCCATTCTGTGTTGCGAGAATTGTCAATAAGCTCTCTGTGATACTGGTAGGAGAAAAGTCTTTCAGCTAACTGTTTGTTAAAGTTTTCGACTAAAGCCTGTGATCTGTGAACTCCTGGAATGCCTCTTTTAATGGTAACTCTATGTTTCAACAATAATTGATTCACTTGCCCTTTAAATTCTTTTCCATCATCAACTTGAATCATGCGAGGGTAAGTTAGCGGGCCTCGCTGGTATATCAGCTGTATGGCAACAGCAACAGCAGAAGCACTCTTTTGTGTTAATGGTTCTGCATCTTTGTATCTTGAAGCCATGTCAATGACTGTGAGTGCGTACTTAAATCTTTTTCGTCTAATCCTATCAGAGGGTAAATATAAAAGGTCCATTTGATGGGTGTCGTTCGGTATTGTGTTCACAAAGTGTGGTCTCTGTATTCGCCTAGGCGCAGGTAAATAAATTTGCCAAATCGCTTGTTTAGATAACCATTCTTTTGCTGTTTGTTCACTGACTCCAGCTGCTTCGCTTAGCTTTTGATTGCTGTGATCCCCTTCCAATATCCTTTTGGCGAATAATAGATTTTGTTCATTTTTTATTCAGCCAATATTATGCGCAACAAAATACACGACGGTCATACCAAAGGCAATAAACGCGATTTCTTGCATCTTTTGTTTTTCTGATGGATGATAAAAGTCGCTAAATTTTGGTGGGGTAATGCCCTCGATTGGTTTGCCTGTTACAAGATAATATTCTTTTATTGCTTGATCAACATCTTTAAATGTGTAAGCTGCAGTCCCTGTTTTTTCAGTGTGTTAATAATAAAATCTAACTGCTCAATTCTCTGCTTTTCATAGCGATCTTGTGCTGCAGCTAGTTGCTCCACAGCTTTGTTATGTCTTTTTCTCTCGCCTTCATCTCGCAGTTTACTAAATGCGTAATTACTTCCACTAAAAGCGAGCGCATTAACCACAGCGCCGCCTATCATCATTACGAGCGAAGCCATTTTTATAAATGTATTTTTTTCTTACATATTTATAATTTTCCGGAATTATTCCTTGCTTGACTAGAAAATCTTTCGTGGCAACCGAAGCTGCAATGATAGCAATTAGCTTTGCTGAATCCTCAAAGTCTAGTTTGCCAAGATCTGCTGGTTTAATTCTTAACAAGCTTTTACCAAGCATTGAGTATCCTACACTTAGGCCCCCAATAACAGCAGAATGGTATACAAGGTTAGCAACAGTTTTTTTCGGTGCTCATTTTTATAAAATAAAAAAATTTAAATAATTATTAAAAACATGAACAGTGATGATCTACTACAGCTACAAGGCGCCTAAACCTTCCTGAACTTATGAATGACCAAGTTGATGAATCAAGCTATTATGCCCAAAAAGGAGAGGCTGTATTCTTTGGCAGCATGTGGGAAAACAAAACAGTTCCTCGGAACTGAATTCAGCATAGAACAGATTCAACAGATGTCGCCGCAAGACATTTTAAAGTATCATAACAGGTATGAAGCGCAGCTGGGGTCTAGAATGGGAAAATGTGGGCAAACGGTTCTTAGTTTGTACACTAAACTAGTCAGTAATTTGCTCCCATTGATTCTGAACAAGATCTTACGTATGATTTAACACAAGATCCAGTTTTAACAAAGTCATTAGAGTCTCTAGGCTGTGATCTATATTACAGATTTGGAACATTATTGTCGCCAGCGATCATGGGATTAATAACTTTTAATCATATAGATTTTGTTTCCCTTCAAAATGAACGAGCTGGAAAATCAGCAGAATCAGAAAACACTGAATCAGGTGGAGAAAGTAACCAAGCCAGAAAATCAGCAGAAAACACTGAACCAGTGGGGGCCATTAAAAATCCTGGCGTGTTGAAGCAGGAAAAAAATTAGCAGAGTGGAACAGACAAAAAAAATTAATGTTACAAAATATAACTCATCATGAAAACATAACACCGCCAACGCCAGAACAAGTTGATTCAATGCCAGCTATAAAAACTCCATGCGATTCAAGGGCCCCAAAGTCTTCATGGAATATTGAACTTAAAACTGTTGCCATTTTTGGCGCCATTGCAGCTGTTGGGGCAGTTATTACGGCTAATAAAATATATACACAATGGCAACAGAAACAAAAGAAGTTAAAACAACCTGAACCGCTAAATACAGAAAAAGACAACTGCACGCCAAAACCGCTAATAACAAAGCATCATTTTGATCCATTTCAAATGGAATAATATTTTAAAATTTTTTTAATAAAAATAGATCATGGCGTATTATAAAATGATAAAGTCAATAAATAAAGACATGGAGTCTATAAAAGACATTTCCATAGACCAGAATTGTAATCAATGCGGTTGCTTCGGATGTAAGACCTTCCTTAAGATCTATGCAGAGAACGCTGAGCAAGACATCCTCAACGATGACGCGTTTTTTGAGGCGTGTGTGTACTATATTAGACATCTACTATTTAAGAAAAAACATAGCTTGTATTTTTTTGATAATTATAAGATAACTTAATAAGAACTTGGTTGTACTAAAGGATGACTTAATCAAGAACTTATCAAGAACTTGATCAAAAACTTATTAAGAACTTAATTAAGAACTTGATCAAGAACTTATTAAAAACTTGGCTGTGGGGCGGGTGGGGGTGGGTGAGTGGTGGGTGGGTGGAGTGGGGTAGGGGGGTGTGCATGCGCGGGGTAGGGCAAAACAAACAACAAACATCCAATAGACAGTCCAGGGTGGGCGGAGGGACGTGCGTGCGTGGGGTAGGCCAAAACACACAAACACCAACAAACAAACAAGAAGTGGAACTACCAGGCTGTGTCCCCGCGCGCAACCTCAATCAACCCCAAGTGATCACATAGGGTCGTTTGGCCTAGTTTGCCGCTGAGCTTTGCTGGTGCTGCCGTGCTTGTAGTCAAGCGATCACATAGGGTCGTTTGACCTAGTTTGCCACCAAGCTTTGCAGGTGCTAACGTCATTGGCGGCAAGCGATCACATAGGGTTGTTTGGCCTAGTTTGCTGTGCTCCTCTTTTCTCAACCAGGCATTTCAACTGGCTTTTGGCAGAGTTACAGCAATTACTGCTGTAGCCGAGCTTTTATGGCGGCTCTAATCGCCAGTAGTAGTACATCCGTCATTGTATATTTGGAGCATTTATATGAAGAAAGTGCTGGCCACACACTACTCCTCTCCATACTGGTAGATGTACTAAGGTCTGCCTAGCCCTATCTAGTTTTGCCAGAACCCCCGAAAATCGCCATCCAGTTGCATAAGTTAATAATGGATTGGCGTTTGCTACACAGTTCATTTATACTGATTCCCCAGCTTGTATAAAAACACACAGAAAGTTGAATGAGTTTCCTAGCATACGAATCAGACATTTCACCTGCGCTTAAGAAATAAACGCCATGTTTGATGCGTTTTTAGTTTTTTAAACATGACTTGGGCTGTCTCAAGCCAACGCCCAACAATCAACGCGTGATGGATTGTTTTGCTTTGGCCGCTTTCAACAATGCAGCACCATTTATTAAATAAGGAACCATCTCATCGAAGTCAAACACATATTAAAACTGCTATATTTTGTTCAGCAATATTGCCTTCAACGTTTTCATTTCCTTGAACCAACAAACCTTTAAGATAGTCGTCCATTCCAAAGCAGTCGGGTTTCCCTTTTTTCTTTTTCTGTTCCTTCTAGAAAGCAATACTTCTTTCGGTTTCAGCGTAACGAACATGCTTCACCCCGTTCTTTTTTCAACAAATACTGTGACATGCAAGTATGGTAAAACTTGTGGTGTTCAATGGCGAGAGCCAGCTCTTCAGTGAAACGGGTACCATTTTTTAGAATAACACACCAAACACAGAACACAGCGCAATAAAAAACGCCCTACTCGTCCGGGAGCCAGTAGAAAATGATGAAACCGGTGTTGGTTACTAGTCATGTGAGCGCTGTGAAAGATGATGAAATATATTGTAATGCGCAAGCCCGGCGTGAGGAGTGGGGTGAGGGAGGAGCGGGGCAGCAGTAAGATTTTTGTCAGCAGGTGTGAGGCGCGCGCGCGCGTGTATGAGTGTCTGTCTGTGCCCATGTGTGGTGTGTGTGTGTGTGTTGTGTGTGTGTGTGTGTGTGTGTGTGTCAACATCACGAAACTGTGAACAGCTCCCAGATCAGGTTTTTGTTGTTGTTGTTGTTGTTGTTGTTTTAGATCAGTTACCCCGGCCCATGTTGACACCTTTTCGTCCCGTGTCTGCCCAGTGTTGAAAACTGCTTCTCCTAAGTCTGTCCCGTTTGAAGAGACTACTGTGTAGCCTGGTGTCAGTCTCGTGTGTGCCAACACCTTCGCCCATTCGCTCGCTCAATCTGTGCTGTCAGTGCCAACAAGTCGGGTTTACCCTGCTCTCTGGTGTGTGTGTGTGTGTCTGCCCGCCTCTCTGTCTGTCTGTCTCTCTCTCTGTCTCTCTCTTCTCTGTCTGTCTGTCTGTCTGTCTGTCTGTCTGTCTCTCTCTCTGTTGCGCGCGCGTGTATGAGCGTGTGTGTGTGTGTGTGTGTCTGTGTTTGTGAGTGGGTGCATTTTTGTGTGTTTGTGCATGTGTGTGTGTGTAGTTTGAAGTCTTACTTGTCAGAGAACGTAGATATACCAATCCTGGTTACTTTCGCCCGAACTGGGTGAGGGCGGAAGTGGCCCAGGATTGGTATATCTACGTTCTCTGCAAGCTTTGTTTATAATTCATATTTCTTGCAGTCATTGCAACACCAAGCTGCCCTCCGGGGGTTGCAACCTTGCCGTGGTCGGAGGGCTTGTGTTGTCCAGTGATCTTTTAGGCTTTGCTGACGGGGGCATCAATACTCAGCTAGATGGTTAGTTTGTTATGAACGCTTCTAGGCCTGTATAGCCAAGTTGCTGACTGGCCAAGCATTACGTGGTAGGAATTGATGCCCCTGGTAGGGTCTCCCATGTCAGAAAGGTTAGGAGTGAGGGCCCAGACAAATAGTAACCCACCTTTTTCCTATTCTGTCTTCTTGTTTTCTGCCTTCCTTATTTGGCCCTTTTCTATCTTCGTCTCCCCTTCAAGTCTTCTTTTACACACTCCTTTTCTCTCTGTGGTCTCCTTAAGATCCGCCGCGTTGCCGTGCGGTGCGACCTGTGTCGGAGGGGGATGAGATCCTGGTGATTGAGAGGGCCAGCGCTCTCAACACATCACTTTGGCTCGGACCTCTCCTAGACAGGGAGTACACCTTGGCCCGGGTGTACTAATCGGCTCCCCTTCTTGGGGCTGGGTCAAGACAGGCAGTCCCCTTGCTGGCCAAGTAAACCCCTGCAGTGCTCAGCTCTCTGTTCCCGGGAGTTGAGCATGATCGGGGGGGATAGGGTTGGTGGTGTCTGTGTGTCGTATGTCTCTCCCGAAGCCTGGAAGGGTTCAAGACATTGTTTCTTGGCCCTGGCCCCTTATTGGACTCGAAGGTGGGTGGGTAAGGGAGAGATGAATCACAATAAACTAAATATGACTTCTTTAAAAAACATTCCCCCCAAAAGGAAGAGGAAGGCAGCATCCCCTATTTCAGGGGATTGTCAAACAGATAGTGACTCTGATACCGAAGTTCGACAGAAGACAGGTTTTTGGGCTTCCTGGCTCGTGATGGAGGGACGGAGCGGGAAAAGACCCCTTTCAGCTCTGAGCCCGTTTGCCATTCAAAAGGGTTTTCAAGGAATAGCAGGCGACCCTCGGTCCATCAAGAGGTTGAGGAATGGCTCATTCTCATTCAAAGCAAATCACAAAAACAATCTGAACAGCTGCAGAAAGCAACAAAACTTGTGGACAGGGAGATCAGGGTAACTCCCCACAAACAATTAAATTCATCCAAAGGTGTGATTCGATGCAGAGATCAACGGGTGTTTCAGAGGCAGAAATAAAAACGGAGCTGGCGTCCCAGGGTGTGACGGAGGTGCGCAGGGTGACGGTCAGGAAGGGTTCAGAGAGAGTGGCCACCAACACCCTCTTTCTGACCTTCTGCAGCCCTGTGCTGCCTCCGGTCATCAAAGTTGGTTACCTAAATGTTCATGTGCAGCTATATGTGCCGTCCCATTGAGGTGCTTCAGGTGCCAGAGGTTTGGCCATGTCCAGGGACCGCTGTTCTGGGCAGGAGGTATGTGGTATTTGCTGCAAGGCAACCCATGATGGGCCGTGTCATGATCCGGCACATTGTGCTAAACTGCGGTGGCGACCATCCCTCCTCTTCACGAAACTGTCCCCTTTGGATTCAAGAATCTGCTATACACGAGTTAAAACGGAAAAGAAGATCTCATTTTTTGAAGCCCGGAAACAGGTTGTGGGCAGTCAGACGCCGACAGCTTCTTCCTATGCTTCGGCTGTCAAGAAAGCTCCCATAGTTCCTACTCGGTCAGTCTGCTGCCAGACTGATGAATTCATGTTCTCGAAGACATTGCAAGTAAGATCTGTCAGTTCTGGTGGTAGCAAGTCCACCAGCTTCCAACCCAAAAAGACTGCCCCTGGTGGAGGCAAAAAATCCGCCACCCCTCAGACTGCCCAGCAGTCTACAACATCTGCTGCTGGGCAGATGAAAAAACCAGCACCCGCACCTCGAACTCCCATGTCCAGTGCCCGTGCGGGCAAGGGAGTTCAACAACCCAGTGTGGAGATGGTGGAGATGAAGAAGAAACCTCCACCATCTCCCAAATCCAGACCTTCTTCGCCTGTTGGCAAGTCTGCCAGCAGGTCTGTAGACCTACACTCTCCTGTGAAACTAACTAACAAGTTCACTCCATTGGAAGCAGATGTTGAGGAGGAGATGACCTGATCTCTCTCCTTTTCGCCCTCTGCACCATGGATAATACAATATTCCATTGGAATATCCGTGTCTAATTCCAACTTCGAGGAGCTGCAGCTTCTGTGTCAGTCTCTAAAACCTTCTGTCGTGGCTCTTCAAGAAACTCAAATTCAAAGCCAGAAGACCTTTACTCTTTCTGGCTTTAATATTCTTTCGAAACCTGCACAACCATCCACGTTGGGACTGTCGGGCGGTGTTGCCCTTCTCCTACACAAAACTTTGTTGTATAGTCCTGTCACTCTGTCTACCTCCCTTCAGGCTGTAGCTGCGAGAGTCACTCTCCACAAGACTGTGACAATCTGTTCTCTTTATCTCTCACCTTCTGTCCCGGTTTGTCGTCAGGACCTTGTCAGTCTGATAGAAGAACTCCTCGACCTTTTTTGCTGTTGGGTGACTTTAACGGTCACAATCCTCTTTGGGGTAGTGCCGGTACGTCACCCAGAGGTCTGCTGATTGAGGATGTCCTTTCAGACTTGGATTTGTGTTGTCTGAATGACAGATCTGCAACTTACCTCCACTCTTCCACAGGTTCACTTTCGTGTTTAGATTTGTCGGTCTGTGACCCCTCGCTGGTCCTGGACTATGAGTGGTCTGTCCATGACGATCTGCACGGAAGTGACCATTTCCCTGTCCTTCTACAACCTGTATTAACTGAACACGTCTCTGTCTCTCAGCATCTAAATTATAAGAAAGCAAACTGGGATCTATTTGCAGCCACTGTTTCTAAGGAGTTCCAGGACACTGATTTTCGTCAGTGTCCGGACCCAGCTGAATCACTGACTAACACTGTGATCAAGTGTGCTAAAGTTTGTATTCCAGTGTCTTCCGATAAACTTCAAATGCCAAAAACACCCTGGTTCGATTCAGAATGCCAACAAATTTCCAAAGTTAGAAAACGGGCTCAGCGTCAGGTATACCAACGACCTTCGGGTCCAACGCTCGAGCCCATCAGAAACTCCGTGCTAAATCAAGACACACTTTTAAAATCAGTAAACGTCGGTCCTGGAGAAGCTTCTGCTCCAGGCTGACATCAAAAACTTCTAAGAAAAAAGTGTGGAACATCATTAAGAAAATCAAAGGGAAGAACACCTGTCCCACTGTGAACCATCTCAAGTTTTCGGATTCTTTAATAACAGAGAAGAAAGCAGTTGCTAATCTGCTTGCTTCAACCATTGAAACAGAATTCCTCCTCTTCTAATAAATCAGTCACTTTTGTCAAAAACAAAGCCCTAAAAGAAAAATCACCCTGCAACTTTTCATCCGACAACATGGAAGACTACAAATCTTCCTTTCACATTAAACGAGCTGAAATCTGCCCTACTCTCTTGCAGCGATTCCTCTCCAGGTATAGATGACATTCATTATCAACTATTGAAACATCTTCCACAAGAAGGTCTGAACATCCTGTTACAGGTATACAACCACGTGTGGACTACAGGTTGCTTTCCACCCTCTTGGCGGAAAGCCCTCATTATTCCCATCCCCAAACCTGGAAAAGATCTTTCTAATCCATCTAACTACCGTCCCATAGCTTTGACCAGCTGTGTCTGTAAATTGATGGAAAAAATGGTCAATGCTAGGCTCATGTGGAAACTCGAAACCGATGGCCTTTTGGCGAAAGAACATGTGGTTTCCGCAAACATCGTAGTACAGTTGACCATTTGATTCGTCTGGAATCTACACTTAGGAACGCTTTTTTAAACAGACAGCATGCAGTGGCAATTTTCTTCGACTTGGAGAAGGCCTACGATACCACCTGGAAGTCGGGGATACTTCATGATCTCCACGATCTGGGTTTTCGAGGTCATCTTCCGCTTTTATTCAAAATTTTTTGGCAGAACGACAGTTTCAGGTCCGGGTTGGCACCACTCTCTCTGATGTCCACGAGCAGGAGTTGGGTGTTCCACAGGGGAGCATACTATCGCCTGCCCTCTTTAGTATTAAGATCAACAACATTGTGAATTCAGTTCAGCAGGGTTCAGACTGCTCATTGTTTGTGGATGATTTCGCTGTCTACGTAACTGGAAGCCTGTACCCGAGTGTCCAGCGCAGGCTCCAGCTTTGCGTAGATAAAATCCATCGGTGGGCGGATGAAAACGGTTTCACCTTTTCTGCTACAAAAACCCAGTGTATTCACTTCCATAATTTCCGTCAGTTTTTTCCAGATCCGGAACTTCAAGTAGGGAAATTTCCCATTCCAGCTGTTAAAGAGGCCAAATTTCTGGGAGTCATTTTTGACCAAAAACTTAACTTTCTCAGCCATATTAAAAACCTCAAAACTGCTTGCCAAAGGCACTGAATATTCTGCGGGTCGTAGCACACACCGACTGGGGCGCTGATAAGAAAACTTTGCTGCACCTCTACAGAGCCCTGGTCCGTTCCAAACTGGACTATGGTTGTGCTGTCTACGGCTCCGCAAGATCATCTTACCTCAAACTCTTGGACCCTATCCACCATCAAGGGCTTCGTCTCTGTCTTGGAGCGTTCCGCACCACCCCTGTGTACAGCCTGTACGCAGAGGCGGGCGAACCTTCATTGTCCAACCGCAGGCTGAAACTGTCTTTGAATTATTATATCCGACTGTTCTCAGAACCGCAGAATCCTGCCTATGACTGTGTCTTTGACCCTCCGTTCCAAAGTAAGTTTGAAAACAACCCAAAATGTATTCCGCCGTTTGGGCTTCGTATGCAGCCTCACGTGCGGAATGCAGGTATAGACCTGGGAGTAGTTTCCGATTTTTCCAAGTTTCCGGATCAACCTCCATGGACCTTTTTCACACCAGAGATTCGTTTTGATCTCGCAGCTTTCCGTAAGGAGTCTACCAGCTCTCTGGCGTACAAGGCTTTGTATGCCGAGCTCTGTTCCAAATTCCCATCCTATCAAAAAGTTTTCACTGATGGTTCCAAGTCTGAGGATGGAGTGGCCTGTGCAGCCTACTGCCCTGGGGCTCCTCTCAGATATTGTTGGAACATATACATTCAGATGCTTCTGTCTATTCTGCTGAACTTACTGCTCTAGTACTGGCTTTGAAGATAATCTCCCATTCTTCGAGGAGGGACTTTCTGGTTCTGTCGGATTCGCTGTCAGCTTTGGAGGCCATAGCTGGCCGCAACCTTCAGCATCCAGAACTTTTACTTTTTTTTGAACTTTTTAGCAAGCTGAAGGCGGACGGTTACAACATTACTCTTGCTTGGGTTCCTGGCCATGTTGGCATCGGCGGGAACGAAATGGTTGACCGTTTAGCCAAGAACGCCACAAGAGAGAAACTGTCCAACATTTATATCCCCTGTTCAGATGTGAAACCCAAAATTAACGATTATGTGAGAGACCTCTGGCAGGAGGATTGGACCACACAGACGAGTAACAAACTCTTTCAGATCCGTCCAAACCTTAAGGACTTCCTCCCATCCACGTCGGGAGGTCGTAAAGAGGAAACGGTTCTGTGCCGGCTGCACACCGGCCATTCGTATTTTACCCATGCTTACCTTTTAAAGAGTGAAGAAGCTCCGTGGTGCATTCCATGTCATGCGCCACTCACAATGAAACATGTTCTTTTAGAGTGTTGGGATTTGCACGATGTGAGACACAAACATTTTACAGCGGAGTCCATGAAGATCCTGTTCAGGGATGTCCCGCCTGATGTGATCCTTGAGTTTTTGAGAGAGATTAACATTTTTCATCTGATTTAAGATTTTACGGAAGAAAGATTTTTAACAAAGTTTCTGGTGCGTTTGTAGACGATGTCATTTAATGAGATGTATGAAAGTGTTTTTTTTTTTTTTTTTTAAATGACTGGTGAGTTGATTTTAACGTGGTGACAGCCCTGATGTGGCCCTTTGCGGTCGGCTGGGCTATAAGCAACATTATCTTATCTCCTAACACCAAGCTGCTCTGTAAGTTGCTGGAATGGTGCGGTACTTATCCTTGGAATTTATTAGTTTGTTGTATTTTAGTCCCTTGCGGATTCATTCCAAGAACTTGCCCTCAGCACTTGTGTCTTAGAGGATATCTTTTTTTCATTTTTTACTTTTCACAAGAAAATGTAGCTTGTTTTGCTCTTTTATGATTTTCTTTTGCTTCTCAGATGGCACCTTTGGTTGG
Organism: Conus ventricosus; assembly: GCA_018398815.1. Lineage (NCBI taxonomy): Eukaryota > Metazoa > Mollusca > Gastropoda > Neogastropoda > Conidae > Conus > Conus ventricosus. Next base: position 11,393 of record JAFLJL010001139.1, on the reverse strand, counting down.
TTTTTTGAAAACTCAACAAACATACTACGGTATTGCACACCAACCTTTTCTGGGATTGTATTCTTCTTAAAACTGAAAAGGCAGAGGAGTCAAATTACCACTTTCCGCGGTCACTGAGGAGAAACCACCAAGTTTCGAAATATCGGTATATGACCAGGAGTTATATGTTAGTGAGTTTCCCTCCCAATTGGAGGATGTCTCCCCCTTGGAGAATATAAGCTTGCTGAAGGCTCATTTTGAGAAGCATTTATTTTATTTTCCCCATTCACCCACTCAAGCACATACTGTTAGTTAGGCAGAATCATCTACCACTGCAGATATGAATGCGTATCTCCCCCTATTTCTTCAATCTAAGACATAAGAGCAAGCTTTGTTTATAATTCAATATTTCTTGCAGTCATTGCAACACCAAGCTGCTCTGTAAGTTGCTGGAACGGTGCTGTACTTATCCTTGGAATTTATTAGTTTGTTGTATATATATATATATATATATATATATAAAATCAGAGTTAAAAAGCCACTCAGAACTTTAAAAGTGCTCGACCATGTAGGGAGCGACATACCAGTTTAAAATAGGATTTTAAAATGGAAGAATTAAAAACCTACAAACTTGTTTCAAGCTAAAACGCTCTCATCAGGATATACAATTTGGGCACGCCACCGGTGTTATATATTGTGGTGTGTGGGCGTGTGAGCTCTGTGCGTGTGGCACGTGGCCTGCCGGTTTTTTCTTTTTTGGGGCGCGTTCAGGGGGGACGTGCCACGGAATGGTGCATTGACAAAGATTTCCATTTATGCCTGCAATTGTTTATCATTTTTACTTTAGAGTTCAGGGATGCTAGGTGGGGTTGACATAATATCAGCCACTTTTCTGTAGTACATAAGTTGCATTTTTTTTAGAAATGTTGTTGTATGGTGTTGCTCTTTTTATAATTTTCCATGATATGTTGTAATCTATTTTCTTATTTTTAAGCTTCCAAATATATTTACTTAATTCTGTTTGGTTTTTATATTTTTCATTTTTGAGAGACTGTTTATGGTTTGCATATCTGGTTTTAAAATGGTTTGCCGTGATCCCTATGTATGTTTCTTTATCACTGTCTGTTGTTACCGTAGCTTGGTACACAATGTTGTTGTAGAGACATTTATTGTTCAGAGGGCACTGGTCTTTTTTTGTGCAATTACAAGATATCCTTTCATCACCCTCTTTGATTGTGTTGTTTTTTGGTTTTATTGGAAGAATCAATATATTTTTAAGGTTGGGCATACACGAGTATGATAGCTTGACGGTGTTTTTGTTGAATATTTTAGATAGTACATGTTCTTTTGGGAATGATGTTTTAAGGATTCTGAGGAATTCTTTTCCTACGTTAGTTTTTGTTCTTCCATCATATGGAGGGTTATACCATATAATTTTTCTTTTCCTGTTTTTCCTGTTGCTGTTCATGTTGTTATCTGGGTTATATTGTAATTTGTAGTTGTAGCCACTTTTTTTCAACGCCTCTTGGTATTCAGCTGCTGCACTGTTAAATTCTTTCTCATTGCATGACAGTTTAGATAATCTTTTGTTTATACCATTAGGTATGGTTTTTAAGATGGAGGGTGGATGGTTTACTATTGATGTCTACATAGACAGGTGTGTCATTAGGTTTTTTATATGTATGATCCTTAAGGTCTAATGTTATGTCTAAATAATTTACTGTTTTTTGTTGGGGAGCAACATTTGTTAAAAATATTTTAAAATGAAGTGCTAAAATTCATCTACAAGCTTGTTTCAAGATACATGTATACATATCTCTCCTCAGATGTCTGTTTTTTGTGGCACGCCAATCGCTCTTTTATGGCGTGCGGGACCTGATCTTGTGTCTGTGTGGCGGTGTTCGTTTGCTGCACGTGAGGTCTGTGTGTGTGTGTGTGTGTGGGGGGGGGGGGGGGGTGGGGGGGGGGGGGGGGGGGGGGGGGGGGGGGGGGTCCGGGCCTGTCAGTGGAATGAGCTAGCAAAGATTTCCACTTGTGCCTGCAATTATCTCTATTTCTACTTTGTGTTCAGAGTTGCTAAGTATGTTTGCATAAATTAACCATTTTTCTGTGGAACATAGGTTGCATTTTTTGAAATATTGTTGTATGGTGTTGCTCTTTTTATGATTTTCCATGATATGCTGTAGTCTATTTTTTTATCTTTGAGTTTCCAAATGTATTTACTCAGTTCTGTTTGATTTTTGTATTTTCATTTTTAAATGACTGTTTATGGTTTGCGTATCTGGTTTTGAAAGTGTTTTCAGTAATCCCTATGTATGTTTCTTTTTCATTTTCTGATGTTACCGTAGCTTGGTATACAATATTGCTGTAAAGACATTTGTTGCTTAGGGGGGCACTGTTCTTTTTTGGTGCAGTTGCAAGATGTCCCTTTCAGCACCCTTCTCTTTTGTGTTGCTTTTCATTTTGTTAGATGAGTCAATTATGTTTTTGAGGTTGGGCATACATGAGTATGATAGTTTAATGTGTTTTTGTTGAATATTTTGGACAGTTTTGTTCTTTTGGGAATGATGTTGCCAAGATTTTAAAGAATTCTTTTCCTACATTTGTTTTTACTTGTCCATCATATAATGGGTTGTACCATATGATTTTCCTTTTCTGTTTTTCTTATTTCTGTTCGTGTTATTGTGTGGGCTATATTGTAGTTTGTTATTGTAACCACTTTTTTGTAATGCTTCTTGGTATTCTGTTGCTGCATTATTGAATGCATTTTCATTGCATGATAGGTTGGATAGTCTCTTGTTTAACCGTTGTATTGTTTTTAGTATAGATGTGGTGGTTGCTTTTTGACGTTTACATAGATTGGTATGTCATTGGTTTTTTTGTATGGTTTGTACACATTGTCATTGAGGTCTAATGTTATGTCTAAGTAATTCACTACTTTTTTTATTTGCTTCTATTGTGATTTTTAAATTGTGGTTTTGAAGATTTTACATAATTCTTTTTTCTTGTTTTCAATAGTTCTTGGGTTATTGTTTTAATGCCCCAAGGGCCGTCATCTTGTCCAAATGGGCCCGTTTTCCAAGTTGTTTTTGGATTTGGTAGCTTTGAATGGGACCGACTATTTTCCCCATGTTTCGGCCCATCTTTGGGATCCCATGGTTACATCAAATGTGGGTTTTTGCTGGGCTTTTTTAATCCAAATTTCATTTTGTGTGGAGTGGGTTTTCTTGGTGGGAAATTTAATCTCCATTTCTGACTCTTTTTTATTTTTGTGTATTTGTTGGCAAATTTCCCCTTGGTGAGCGTTCTTCATCTATGGTTGGGAAAGAAATCTACTATGTCAAATGTGATAAAAAATGTATTTCTTGTTTTTGATTTCCCTTAAAACCCTTTGGATAAATTTAGCTTTTTTTCCCAAAAGGGTTTGTATTCGGTGTTTGTTTTTTTAAAACTTCTATACCCTTTTTCCCAAAATTCTTTTGGGCTTATTTTGGCCCAAAGTTCGGTTTGGGGAGGGCCCTTTTTTAAAGTCTACATGTTGGGTTTTTTTGGGAAAAGCTGGGTTTGTGGTCTTTAAGCGTTTTGAAGGCTTTTTTTTGTTGTTTTCCCTCTACCCTGTCGCTTAACCCAGCAGTTTTGCAAAGCTCTTTTTTTTTTTGGGCGGTTTTTTGCTGTATGTGGTTTTATCAGCTTTTTGTAATTTTTTCTAAATGTTTTTGTTTAGGATTTGGGAGTATTCTTTTAAATTCCTTTTGGGAAAAAAATTGCTAGTTTTATCAGTTTTTTCAAAAATTTTTTTTTTTTCATTTTAAAAATTTTTTTTTATTTCATTTGCTAGTGATTTTTGGAAGGGTTGTTTTTAAATCTTTTTAATTTTATTTTGGTATCAGCCCCTTTCTTTTGTTTTAAAAAAGGTTTCATTTCATCTAATTGTGGAGGTGATCGCCAGATTTAAAGGGCCGTATGTTTTTTTGTTTTTCTTTCCCTTTTTTTTTTGGGGGTTTGGGAAGAAAAAACCCCTTCCATCTCATGTTGCTACAAATTTCTCGGTTTGTTCTTTCTTTTTTTGGGTTTTGGTTTTGTGGGTTTGAAAACAGTATGTTTTTAGTAGATTGCCTAAAGGGGGGTTGATTTTCTCCTTTTTTGGGATTTTTTTTCGGGTAACGTGTTCAAAGTGAGGAGAAATTATCTTTAAAACAGTATTAAAACGCCCTTTTTAAAATTGAAAGTTTCCCCCCTTTGGGGAGCAACTTTTTTTTAAAAATTTTTTTTTAAAATGAAGTCCCTAAAAATTCTTTTTAAAGCTTGTTTAAAGATACATGTTTTCATATTCCCCCTCAGGATGTCTCTTTTTTGTGGGCACCCCAAACGTCTTTTATGGCTTTGCGGGATGACCCTTGCCCTCTGTGTTTTGCGGGTTTCTTTTGTGCACGTGAGGTCGGGTGTGTGTGTGTGGGGGGGGGGGGGGGGGGGGGGGGTTCGGGTTTGTCAGGGGGAATGAGTAGAAAAGTTTTCCCATTTGTGTTTGAATTATTCCCAAATTTCAATTTTGTGTTCAAAATTTGTAAGTTGGTTTGCATAATTTTAAAACCTTTTTTTCGTGGAACATAGGTTGCATTTTTTAAAAAATTATTTTTGTATGGTTTTGGCTTTTTTTTTATGTTTTTTCCTTGATATTCTGTAGTCTATTTTTTTTCTTTGAGTTTCCAAATGTATTTATCGTTCTTTTTGTTTTTTTGTTTTTTTTTCATTTTTAAAGGGAATGTTTAGGGTTTTGCGTATCGGGTTTTTGAAATGTTTTCAGTAATCCCTATGTATGTTTCTTTTTCATTTTCTGATGTTACCGTAGTTGGTTTTAAAATTTTTGCTGGTAAGGGACATTTTTTGCTTAGGGGGCACTGTTTTTTTTTGGGTTTCCCAAGTTGCAAGATGCCCTTTTCAGAAACCCTTCTCTTTTTGGGGTTGCTTTTCTTTTTGGGTTAGTTGAGTTCAAAATTTTTTTTTGGGTTGGGCCTTTCATGGTATGATAGTTTAATGGGTTTTTTGTTGAACATTTTTGGGCGTTTGTGTTCTTTTTTGGGAAAGATGTTGCCCAAGGGTTTTAAAGAATTTTTTTTCCTACATTTGTTTTTACTTTTCCATCATTTGGTGGGTTTTTTACCATATGATCTTCCTTTTTTGGGTTTTTTTATTTTTGTTCGTGTTTTTGTTGGGCATATTGTAGTTTGTGATTGTTTTAACCCCTTTTTTGTTTAAAGCTTTTTGGTATTTTTGTTGCTGATTATTGAATGCATTTTCATTGCGATAGGTTGGGGTGTCTCTTGGGTTTTTACGTTGGTATTTTTTTTTAGTATAAAATGGTGGGTTTGGGTTTCTTTTGACGTTTACATAGATTGGGATTTTCATTGGGTTTTTTTTTTGGTTTGTACACATTGTTTATTTAGGTCTAATTTTTATGTCTAAGTTTAATTTCCCCTACTTTTTTTATTTGCTTTATTGTGTTTTTAAATTTTGGTTTTTGAAGATTTTACATAATTTTTTTTTCTTGTTTTCAATAGTTTTTGGGTTATGGTTTTAAAAGGGGCAAAAGGGCCCTCATTCTGTACAAACCGGGCCCCGTTTTCCCAAATTTTTTTTGGGATGTTGGGGTGCATGAATAGACCGACTAGTTCACTTTTTTCGGCCCTCTTTCGGGTCCTGGGTTTCATAAATGTGGGTTTTTGCTCGTTTTTCTTAATCAAAATTTTATTTCTGTGTGGAGTAAAGGGGTTTTTTTGGGGTGGGGAAAAAAATTCCCTTTTGACTTGTTTTTTTTTTGTTTTTGTTGGCAAATTTCAAAGCTTTTGGGGAGCAGTTCTTCTTTATGGATGGGTAGAAATTTTTACTATGTGAATGTGAAAAAACACTGTATTTCTCTGTTTTTTGAGTTCCTTAAAAACCCTTGGATTTACTTCATAGCTGTTTTTCCAAAGGTTTTATTCGGGGTTTGATTTTACATTTTCTATGCCCTTTTTAAAAATTCCCTTTTTTTATTTGGCTCAGTTCGGATTTGGGGTGGGTTTATTGTCTACATGTTGGGGTTTTTTTGGGAAGTTGGGTTTGTGGGCTTAAGCGTTATGAAAGGTTTTTTTTGTTTTCTGTTCTCTACCCTGTCGCTTAACTCCTATGCAGTGTGCAAGCTTTTTTCTTTTTTTGGGGGTGTTGCTTTTATGTGGTTTTTTCAGCTTTCTTGTAATTTTTCTGAATGTTTCTGTTTTTGGAGTTGGGAGTATTTGTTTTAAACCATTTTGTAAAAATTGCTAGTTTTATCAGCTTTTTCGAATTTTCTTTTTTTCATTTTAATTTTTTTCTTTTTTTTATTTTTTGCTAGTGATGTTTGGGGGAAATTGTTAAATTTTATCTCTTTAATTTTAT